>PVKS010005435.1:0-85066 GCA_004027875.1 Aplodontia rufa | reverse complement strand
CAGTAGGGCTGACGGCTAACCTCGCAAAACTGCAAATTGAATGACTGTCTGAACATTAGGGGGATGGCTCTATAGGATTCTCAGAGGTGTAGGGAGGGGGATGGGTAGGGGGAGGGTATATGAAGAACTCATAGGAGACTGGAAATTGGGAAGATGGGGGAACCATCCCAGAAGCCGATGTCATTCCTCCACAAACTATCCATTCAACGCATGAATTCTTCTGGGGGAAAATGTAAAAGGTAAAATCCAAGGTGGTTATCCATGATCTGGGTTTTCCCCTCAATAACAAAGTTTATATTCACTGATTGATAATGTTTTGATAATGTTTCTCCCTCAACTGTATTTCTATATTCTAATAATTAAAAAAAAGAATAAAAAAAAAAGAAAAAGTGACGGCAGTTTTCCATTAATAAATGTGTCTGTCTTGAGCATATGATATAATAAAAATAGAGAAAATATGTTAATATCAACTTCAATCCTAGAAATAATAAGCATTTATTTTATGTCAGTTCACAGACTTTTATAATGATTATGTCATTTAAACTCTTCAACCACCTTTGATTTTGACACTATTATTATTATGTTGATCTTATAGACTAGAAAAAATGTGGTCCTCGTCAAATTCCCTTGACTTGGAGGAATGATTGATAATAATGTTCAGCTATGATTTTATTTACTAGTGCTATTAGTATATTACTGATAGAAGGCATGTTTCTTAAGTGGAAAATAGACTGAATGGACACATTAAAACACAATTCTCTACAGATGATTTTGAATATAATCTGAAAATAAAACCACGTATTTTCAAATTGGCTTTGATTGCCAGAAGTTCCTGTGGACTTCTGGGTTATGGTGACACTATTTTAGTTTTTCCAACATTTCCATTTGAACATACAAAAAAGTCTAAAATCACAATGGCATTGGAAACAAGCAGTATCCATCTGCCATTTGTCAACCCGTGCAAGAATCATCACTAACTAGGCATCAGAGGTGCCTGCCTATCAGGGGCCATGACCATTCCATTCTTAGGCGTGAAAAATGACAGGGAAGCAGAAATAAGGTAGGAAGACATTTCTATTCCACTGTTACCACTTCTTCCAAGTCTAGTCCAATCAGTGAGAAAGCCAGCAGCTTTGTTCCTTACTGGGACAGAGCTGTATTCACTCCAGCTGATGCTATCCGTTCATCCTTTATAACATCCCTCTCTTCCTCAATAGAGCCCTTTTCATTAATTAATCATAGGTAATATGATTTCTAGTAATAACCAAGAGTGAAATAAGATCAGGTAATGGGTCATTATTAATAGTGCATAACTATCCCAAAAAGACAAAAAATCTGAGGGCATATGGTTTTTTATTGCTTGTTCTACTCGTTAAGCATTATTAAGACCTTCCGCATTAGGTTTCTTTGTGTTATCATAACAAAATACCTGAAGATAAATACTTTATATACTTTATTAAAAAAACTTTATTTGGCTCACAATTCTTGAGGTTAGAGAACCTACAAGAATCCTAGTGAGGGCCACCCCACATATGTACACATGACAGAAACAGTAAAGGGAAATGGATAGCTATGTGTAGAAGAGGCCAATAAAATGGAGTGACCTTGCTTTATGACATTCAATATCATGAAAAATAACTCATTTTGTGAAAGGATCATTAATCCATTCCAAGTGTTGTGCCCTATGACCTAATTACCTGGCACAGGCCCATCACTTATAGTTTCACAGTCTCAGCAATGCCACACTGGGACCAAGCTTCCAGTATGTGAACCTTCAGGAAACACATCCAAACTGTATCCAAACTGCAGCACCCTCCTACTGGTAAGACTTTCTTCTAGGCAATGGGGATTCAGTTAAGGAGGAGATCTTGACCTCAGGGGCAGTCTGGAGAAGGAGAGGCAGGCAATACAGACAATTTAAAAAGCCAGAGACTGAAACTAAAATGATGGAATAATTCTCATTCTTTACATGAAGATGGTCAGGGGAGGCTCTGTGAGGTTCTCTTTAACTAGACACTCAACATCAAGAAGTGAATCATGAGACGATCCTAGAGTAGCACTCTAGGGAGAGAAAATAAATCAAAGGCCTCAACTCAATGAGACCATCTTGGTAGAGAAGATTACAAGTCCACAGAGATGGAGCTCTGTGGGTGAGACCTTCTCTGAATGTGGGTGTAGGTGAGGCTGAAGAGGTGGAGGAGACCCAGATCCCACATGCTGTAGTGGCAGAGCAAAGGAGGCCGAACCTTAGGACGAAATGCAGAAGTTGAACCATTTTCCGCAGATGAGTCACAAAACCCAATTTCTATTTTATCAAGATCCTTCTGGCTGATGTGTAGAAATGGGTGATAGGGAAGTGAGAGGCAAGCAAAAGGACCAGGTAGGAGGCTGGTGCAGTTGCCCAGGGGAGAGATGGTGGCAGCTTGCAAGAGATGGCTGCAGTGCAGTTGGGAGAAAGGGATAGGGTCAGGGTTTGTTTGGAAGTAGAGTCAGGAGGATGTGTTGATGGAATCGCTTTGGAAGCTGAGGGAAGAAGGAAGAATCAAGGAAATATAGCCAAGTGTTAGTCACTATTAAACTTTCCTCATATTCAGAGAACAAGCTAATAGTAGAAGGGAAAAATCGCCCCTCAGTCTAGTATCTTGTGGACTCTTTGTGTTTTTTTTTTTTTGCACTGTGTGTGTATGTGTACTGTTAGAACTATGGAGAAAGTGTCATTACTCAGGAATAATATATACACACACATCTTTCTGTCAAAATGTATAATGAGATATGAATAGAGTTTTTCTTGTTTTCAGAGAATTATGCTGAGATTCAAAGAAGACAAAGTTTAGAAAGCCCAGCTACCTCCTTTGACTGAGAGGTACTAATGAACAATTATGCCCCCAATTAACTCCTCCTCTTTAATCTAAACCAAGGACGGTGAAGGAAGAAGCCTGCTTGGAAGTATGCAGTGCTGAATCACAGTTGGGCATTCCTCTCCCTCCTCTTCTTCCCAAGCTGAACGTCTCTGCCTCTTAGGAAGACTAACATCTTGTCACTCAGTTGTACATCTGTTTAAGCAGAAAAGAAGTTGAAGATAAATATTTAGCAAATCAATAATTTTCTAACTACTAGAAATAATCAGAGATAAAATGAAAGAAAATCATTATAGTCACATTAAGCATTAGTAAAACTGGGACTGCTAGAATTAACCCTTATAAGGAATTTTTAAAAAATATAAATGCATGAACTTCATAAATATACAGCAGCAAATAATTATTTTCATCAATTTCTGAATATAACCAGGAGATCTTTTATAGAGGTATAATTTTTCAATTTAATGTAAGGATTATAAATACCCAATTCCAATCTCAAAAGAATTTCCTTTGAAATTAAAAAAAATAATTTCAAAGTCCATCTGGGAAAAGAATCAATAGAGATTAAAGAAGAAAAGGCAAGCATAGCTGTAGATTCTCCCTATGATATGTTAGGTGTAAAATGAGGCACTGAGGAAAAAGTTTGACAGACCCTGAATTCTTGGATAAGCCATGAAGTACGAGAGTCTTGGGACAGACATACAAATTTAACATCTCATAATGAAACATCAGAAGTGTTTGTAAGGGATGAGATTTCTTACCAAAAATTATTGGGAAAATCACCCATTTCACTTAGAAACAATGTCTTGTTGTTTTATCCATATCATGCACTGAAATATATTGTAGCGCATAATAAGACTGATTTTAAAACATTATCAAAATACTGCAGGATTTTTCAAAGGTGATAAAAAATAAAACATAGGCAAACATCCTGATCTTGATTGAAAAAGTTTGAGGAAAAAATCATTGGAAGAAATCATCTTGGAAAAATAGAATTGATTGCATAAAGCTGTCCATAAAATATGTGTGTGTGTGTGTGTGTGTGTGTGTGTGTAATAAAGGAGACTAAGAGATAAATAAGAAGTGGGGAAAACATTTTACAATGTATTTCCTAGATGATATTTTACTAATCAAAAATTTTTATAGCTCATTAAAAATAACACAAATGGACATTCATGAAAGAAAAAAAAGACTAATAAAAATTTTAAATGCAAATTCAGTAATAGTTAAAGAAATGTCATTTCACCACTTATGAGTATTAGAAAGTTTTCAACCCCCAGAGATGTAAAAGGTTGGGGAAGTCCTTTCCTACATAGCTGCCAGCCTATATTTGTGAACATTTCTAGAAAGCATTTGGTAATATGAAACTGAGAGTATTGCAAACTTTCTTGTGCTACCATCCTTCCACCATCACCCCCAAAATTATTAAGATGGGCAATTAGCATCACCAGCTCTAAACATATGTCTACCTTAATACTTGCAGTCTGACTGTGTGCTATGAAAATTTTGTTTTAATGAATCATTTGACCATTTCTTTTTTTATTCAGAAATTTATTTGTTGAACAATCAAAGAAGCTTCTAATAAAATAATATAATATATACAAATTCTGAAAATCAGATTTACCCCCAAGAGGCCCCCCCCACAATTACCCACACATATCCCTTTCCTCCTCCTTCCCAATACATCTCTACAAATGCCTTAGGTTGTATAGCATTACACCTTATCCGGGTTTAAAACATGATAATAGACCTCCTTTCTCAATGGCCAGGGTCTAGCTCCAGCCTCCACAGATGAGTGAAGGCTTTCGACCACCTCAACTCCACATTACTTTTAAGGAAGATACTGATCCATTCTTGGTTCACCTTTAAGAGATGGAGGCAATCTTCTATCAACAGTTTTTAATCCTTTATCAAAGGAAGATGTTAATTCAACCTTATGTGCTGATATAACTTTGAAGAATACTTTTTACCCTCTATGAAATCTTTGGATCCTCTTTTCTTCAAAATGTACATAGCTGAAATCACTGTGTGTCCCCCTACAGGCTTTTATCCCAATTTGGGGTGGGGTGAGAGTAAAATTCCTAGAACTATAGCATGAGCTAGAATCACCCAGAAAGTTTTTGAGACACTGGTCCCACTCCTAGAGTCTCAGATTCAGTAGCTCTGGGGTCAGCCTGAGCATCTGCATTTTAAACAAACTCCCAGATGATACTGATATTGTTGGAGAACCTGACCTAAAATAAATTATGTCTGGATAAGCAGGGAAAACAGTTATTTGAGATATGGGGGCGGACAGGAAAAGCTGAGTTAAAAAAATGTAACTATTATAGTACGATTTCAATTATATTTCAGCCAGTGTACGAGAGAGATTTTGGTGTACCTTAATACCACAGCCAAATTCCAACAATCACTGAGCACTTTTTTTTTTTTTAAAGAGAAGAACAGTGAGAGAGAGAGAGAGAGAGAAACATTCTTTCAGTTTTTTCATGTGGCCTTCATTGCTCTGAGACGTCGTTGTGTATGTGGTACTGGGGTTCGAACTGGCATACCTGTGCATGCCAGGCAAGCGCTGTATCCTCCAAGCCACCGCTCCACACCCACTGAGCACTGCTTAATGTGAGACTGGATGATGGTTTCCTACCTGGACTTTGTTTTCCTCAGGGGCAAGTCCCATCTTTAAAAACTTTTCTCACATTCCCCATAGTTACCTGCATAGTAATGATCAATATAGACTTGCTAGTGGAACTGAATTCATAAGACAAAAATGGTCTGAGAAGAGGAAGCCTATAGAAAATTCTGGACTCATATCCACAGCTACAGTTTAGACTTAGTGCTCTGCCTGGATGAGGAATCATGAAATCCCTACCTTTCCATTATCCCAGTTGTTGATGAAAATAAGCTGAATAAACTTTGAGGTTGAAGATTTTAATGACTGTAAACCTCAGTCTCTGTGTGGGATCTGCTTTAGGATGCCAATAATATTGGTAGGTAATCATGGAATGAAGATAGCATTATTCAATCTATTCAGGTCATTAATGAAATTGAGGGGATACAGGATGGGTGTGAGAGATAAAAATAAAGGAATTAGTTCTTACTGGAAACAGTTTTTAAAAAACAACATTTCTCTCTCTCTCTCTCTCTCTCTCTCTCTCTTCTCCTTTTTTTTCTCTCTTTTTTTCCTTTTTGAAAAAATTTTTGGGAAAGTTTCTTGGAACCAGCTATTGAGATTTGCTATTGGATGAGTTTTGTTTTGTTCTTTTTCAAAAGTATTTATTTGGTTATAAATACATCTAGTTTTATCTTAGTAACCTTGGACAACATTTTATAGTCCCCTGATTAAGTTGGGACTTTGCTTCTCTTTCCAGGTAAAATAACAATAATGGCTAACTTGTCTATAGCACTTACTAATTTCCAGGCACTGTCCTAAGTGCTTTACAAGCATATTCATTTAATTTACAGCAGTCCTATTAGGTGAATGCTTTTAGTGTCCATTTTGTAATTAAGGAATCTGAGGCAAGATTAAGTAGCATGTCCAAGGTCACAGAGGCATGATGTGGTCCACAAATCCAATTAGGCTGTGATTATTACTGAGTCTAGGGGCAGAACAGTGAAGCTGAACTATAATAATGTCCCAGGAATCCATAAGCTTTTGAGTCAAAGCTCACCTGTGAAATCTTGGTCCCATCTGTAGCCCCAAGTCCCATATTCATAGCTGGATACATGATAACCTTAGTAATTACTTCACTGGCTTTTTAAGGAAAATGATAAAGCATGAGTTAACAACTGCAATATTTCCCTGAGCACAGTTCATACTCAGCACACATGGGTTTCTGTCCTTAAAGCAAGAAATCCTCACAACCAAGAACATGTGTTTTCTGGGACTCATCCTGTGTAGATGCATTTCCATCCTTAGAGACAGGGTGACTGGAGATGAGAACATCTCCCATGTCTCAGGGCATTGCATGTGTGGAAGAGCTGCCGCTCATGCTCACACACGTGAGTCTTTAAAATTGATCCTGGCTCTCTGGAAGATGGCGACCACCCCACCAGCAGTGACTCTGAGACACTCCTGAGAATCACCTCACGCTGCAGGACTGCACTTGGATTCCCACTGTAGGACAAAGCTCTGGTGTGAGTGAATATCACACACCCCCCCCACTCATTTTTTTTAACTCCAAAGGAATAGCGTGGTGCATTAACGAATATAAAGGAGGAAGTTTGTGGCACCCATGTGAACGGCCCCACACCCAGGGGGAGGGGAGCTTCCCCAGAGGGGAGGAAATGGAGCAAGTTTCCTAATCAAATACCCTAATCCAGGTGTGAACTCCCTGATCTGATTGATCTTAATTTACATGAACTTGGAATGAAGCTCTGGGAATTAATTGCTCACATTAGCGAACTTAGAACTGTACGTGGAACAGCAGCAGCTGGCTCGCCTTTGTGACATTTCCCTGAGGGTGGAGCTGGTTGCTCAGCAAAAAACGGTCTTGGAGTCTCAGCTGCCACCGTCAGAAAACCAGAATCTACTGCCCTGAGTATTGGCCATCTCCCAAAGGGGCTGTGTGGTGCTGGGATCTCCCTCTCTACCTCCGGTTGCTGCCGGTGGAGCTGGGGAAGGAGAAGATTCCACACAAGACTAACGTCTTCCTCCCTTGTACTCTGAGATTCTGCTCTCTGAAGAAACAGACACTGTTCAAAACGATCACTTGCTTGCTATCATAATATATTGTGAGAGTTCTCTCAAAGAAAACTGCTACTGTTGGTGCTGGTCACCAGCACATCTGTTTTAGTTGAAACATACTAGTATCACCACCTATTGCCTCTCAAGTTCTCGGAGACTGGTCTGGCATCTTTAGGTCTGTATTGACCAAATAGCTCCCCATCACAAGGAAGCAAAGCCATAAGAAGCTCCAATTACTCCACCAAGAGTAACAAGGTTGAACTACAAGACACACTCTCTGATTCTGAAAATGAGGAGAAGGGGAAATAACTCTCATCCTCAACCCCACAGCTTTCCACCCAAGGAACCCATAGCTGGGGCCCTAGATGAAAACCAAAGATACTGTATCAACATTATGATTAGTAATGCAATCAAAGAGTTGAGAGATGAAATAAGGAGCAGAACAATTTCAAGAGAGGAGAGACAACTTTTACAGGGAAATAAGGGAACAATTCCATGAGATGAAAGATGAGCTATACAGAGAAATAGACATTCTGAAAAGAGATGTAGCAGAGCTATAAGGATTGAAAAACATGGTTAACCAAATCAAATCTTCACTGGATGAAACCAACATCAGAGTATGCTCTACTGAAAATAGAACTTCAGCCCTTGAAGAACGAACATCAAAAAATGAAGATCGGCTGAACATTGTTGAACTCAAAGAAGATAAACAAGGGAAGCAACTTATATTACATAATCAGAACTTCCAAATAATATTTGATGAGATGAGGCATAATAATCTGAGAATAATTGGTCTGGAGGAAAACTCCGAACAGCAAACAAGAGTTATCAAGAACCTTTTAAGCGAAATCATAAGTGAGAACTTCCCTCATCTTACAATTGATCCAGAATATCACATCCAAGATGCTTATAGAACACCAATTAGGCCTAATCAAATGAGAAACTCACCAAGACGTATCATATGCAAAATGAATAACAGAGAAATTAAAGAGAGAATTCTAAAAGCAGCTAGGGAAAAGCCCCAAATCATATTCAGAGGCGAACCAATTCAGATCACTATGGATTTTTCAGAGCAAACAATGAAGGCCAGAAGAGCTTGGAACAATATCTTTCAAGTGTTGAAAAATAACAACTTCCACCCAAACATAATATACCCTGCAAAACTCAGCCTCGCATGTGATGTGTAAATTAAATACTTCAACGATAAACTCAAGCTAGCAAGATACATGAGCACAAATCCTACACTACAGAATACTCTTAAAGATGTTCTCCATTCAGTAGAAAATGCCAATGATACCCTAAATCCTTAAACAAGGGTGAGTCAACAATCATATTACACACAAATTGACTTCTAAGATGACTCAAAACTCTGTAATTGTTACAAAGTCTGAGACTCAGCCTCCCATATCTATTCTAACTTTGAATGTGAATTGACTCATGTCCCAATTAAAAGACACAGACTGGCCCACTGGATCAAAAAACAAAATCCAACAATATGTTGCCTGCAAGAGACACATTTGACACTCAAAAATAGACACAGGCTGAAAGTGAAAGGATGGCAAAATGACTACCAGGCCTGTGGCCCAAAACAGCAAGCTGGTGTAGCGATTCTAGTTTCTGAAAAAATTAATTTCCAACTAAAACTAGTCAGAAAGGACAAAGAGGGTCACTTTATCATATTAAAAGGGATAGTCCGTCAAGATGATATAATGATAATTAACATTTATGCCCCCAATTACAAACCTCCCAAATATATGGAAAAAATACTGAAGGACATCAATCCCCTCATTGATCTCAATACAATAATTCTGGGGGACTTCAACACACCACTATCAACTCTAGACAGATCATCAAAACAAAAAATCAATGAAGACATCTCCAATCTGAACAACTCTATTAGTCAATTGGGCTTAACAGACATCTACAGAATATTGCATCCTAAGACAGTTGAATTTACCTTCTTCTCTGTGGCTCATGGATCCTTCTCTAAAATAGACCACATCCTAGTTCATCAGGATAATCTTAACAAATATAAAAAAGTGGATATAATCCCATGTATTCTTTCAGTAATGCTATGATCTTAGCAATCAACAATAAGAGAAACAACAGAAACTATTCAAATACTTGGAAATTGAATAACTACCTCTTAAACGAAGGATGGATAAAAGAGGAAATGAGAGCAGAAATTAAGAAGTTCTTGGAATTGAGTGAGAATAAGGAAACAACATAATGAATCCTCTGGGACAGTATGAAGGCATTCTTAAGAGGTAAATTTATAGCACTGAGTGCATACATCAAAAATCTAGAAAGAGACCAGATAAGCAGCCTTATGCTTCAACTCAAACAACTACAAAAAGAGGAACAATTCAACCCCAAAGCTAACAGAAGACTGGAAATTACCAAAATCAGAGCTGAAATCAATGAAATTGAGAACAAAAAAACCAATACAAACTATTGACAAAACTAAGAGTTGGTTCTTTCAAAAAATAAACAAGAACGACAAACCCCTTGTCAACCTCACTAAAAGGAAGAACGAAAAGAATCAAATCAACAAAATCAAAGATGATAATGGGGATATCACCACAGACTCATCCAAGATACAGAAGAGTATCAGAACCTATTTTGAAAATTTATACTCTGCCAACTTTGATAACGTGGAGGATATGGACAGGTTCTTGGACATCCCCTCTTTAACACAGGGGGACATTGAAAATCTAAAACAACTGATCACGGATAGCAAAATTGAAGCAGCAATCAGAGATCTCCCGAAAAAGGAAAGCCCAGGTCCGGATGGATATACGGCAGAATTCTTCCAAGCCTTCACATAAGAACTAACACTGATCCTCTACAAGCTCTTCCAGGAAATTGATAGAGTGGGATCACTCCCAAACACTTTTTATGAAGCAAATATTACACTGATTCCAAAACCAAACACTTATCAAGAAAAGAAAACTACAGAACAATTTACCTGATGAGCATTGATGCAAAAATCCTTAATAAAATTTTAGCTAAGCAGATACAAAAGCACATTAAAAAG
Organism: Aplodontia rufa; assembly: GCA_004027875.1. Lineage (NCBI taxonomy): Eukaryota > Metazoa > Chordata > Mammalia > Rodentia > Aplodontiidae > Aplodontia > Aplodontia rufa. The sequence continues at coordinate 74,490 of PVKS010005435.1, read as the reverse complement.
ATAATTCATCATGATCAAGGGGGCTTCATTACAGGAACACAAGGCTTGTTCAACATACGTAAATCAATAAATGTGATTCACCACATAAACAGAATTAAAAACAAAAATCATATAATCATCTCAATTGATGCAGAGAAGGCATTTGATAAAATTCAACACCACTTTATGCTCAAAACTCTGGAAAAGATAGGGATCAAGGGAAGATACTTTAGCTATGTCAGATCCATTTATGACAGACCCATGACTAACATTATCCTTAATGGAGAAAAACTGAAAACATTTCCACTGAATTCAGGAACAAGACAAGGCTGTCAGCTTTCCCCACTCTTTTTCAATATAGTCCTTGAAACCCTTGCCAGAGCTATCAGTCAAGACAAGGAAATTAGAAGTATTTGTATAGGAAAAGAGGAAGATAAGTTATCTCTATTCGCTGATGACATGATTCTTACCTAGAAGACCCAATAACACTGGCCAGAAAACTCCTAGAGCTTATAGGTGATTTCAGCAAAGTAGCTGGCTACAAGATCAACTCCAGTAAGTCATTAGCTTTCCTTTACTCCAGCAACAAATCTGCAGAAGAAATCAGGAAATCTCTCCCATTCACTATCTCCTCCAAAAAAATTAAATACTTGGGCATTAACGTTACAAAAGATGTTAAGGACCTCTACAAAGAAAACTATCAAACACTAAGAAAAGAAATTACAGAAGATCTGAGTAGATGGAAAAACATTCCACGCTCATGGTTAGGTAGAATCAATATAATAAAAATGGCCATTCTACCCAAAGCCCTATATAGGTTTAACGCAATCCGCATCAAAATACCAATGGCATTCTTCAATGATATAGAAAAAGCAATTTTCAAGTTCATATGGAATAACAGGTGACCCAGACTAGCCAATACATTACTCTACAGGAAGGAAGAAGAAGGGGGTATCTCAATCCCTGATCTGAAATTATACTACAGAGCTGTAGTTAGCAAAAACAACATGGTATTGGTATCAAAACAGAACCAAAGATCAGTGGAACAGAATAGAAGATCCTGAGCCAAACCCCCATATCTTGAACTATTTGATATTTGATACAGGGGGCAAAAGCATAGTGTGGAAGAAAGCCTGCTCAACTAATGGTTTTGGACAAATTGGACAGCCATGTGTGGACAACTGAAGCTGGATCCTTATCTTTCACCCTGCACAAAAATTAAATCAAAATGGGTCAAAGATCTGGATATTAAGCCAACAACTTTAAACTTGCTAGAAAAAGAAGTAGGTCCACACTACAGGACATATGAGTTGGCAGCAACTTCCTCAACAAAAATCCCATGGCTCAAGCAGTAAAGTCAAGACTAAATGAATGGGATGCAATTAAACTAAAAAGTTTTTGCACAGCTAAAGATCTAGTCAAGAGCAACAAGAGCGAACCTACAGAATGGGAGAAAACCTTTGCCTGCTACACCTGGGACAGAGGGCTAATATCCAGAATATAAAAAGAACTAAAGAAACTAAATACCCAAAGCACAAATAATCCAATCAATAAATGGGCTATGCATCTTATAAGAAACTTCTCTCCAGTGGAAGTCCAGAAAGCTCATAAATATATGAGAAAATGCTCTACATCATTAGCTATAAGGGAATCGCAAATCAAAACTTCAATAAGATACCACCTCACTCCTGTTAGAGTGCCAAAAATGAAAAATTCTAACAAAAACAAATGCTGGAGAGGCTGTGGGAAAAGAGGAACATTGTTACACTGCTGGTGGGACTGCAAACTGGTTCAGCCACTATGGAAAGCAGTTTGGAGAATCCTCAAAAATTTAAGGATGGAACCAGCTATGACCCAGCTAACCCACTCCTGGGTATTTTCCCAAAAGACTTAGAATCAGCATGTTATAGTGATGTGGCTTTATCAATGTTTATAGCAGCTCAATTTACTGTACCTAGATTATGGAACCAATCCAGATGCCCCTCACTCGACGAGTGGATACAAAATCTTTGGTACATATATACAATGGAATACTACTTGGCCGTTTGAGAAGACGATATTATGGCTTTTGAGATCAAATGGATGGAGATGGAAAGAATTATGCAAAGTGAAGTATCCCAATCTCAGAGACTCAAGGGCCGAATGGTTTCTCACATCTGTGGAAGCTAGAATACATCGGGAAGCAGTATGTTAAACGGCTAAGCTAATAATAACTTCAAATTGTATGATTCTTATCGCAACAGGGAGATGACTCCCTAGGATACTTGGAGGCGTAGACTGGGGGACAGGGTGGGGGGAGGGCTTAGGAAAATCACCTTGGAGACTGGAGGATCCGAATATAGGGGAATCATCTCAGAAGGTAATCTCTGCCCTCCATGAGATATCCATTTAACTCAGGGGTTCTTCTGGGGGAAAGAGCAACATGGGGAACCCAAGCTGGGCATCCATGCTGTGGCATTAGCCCTAGATAACTAAGTATACATACATTTGTTCTTGAATGTTTGATAATGTTTTCCCCTCAATTGTAACTCTGTATCATCTAATAAAAAATTACTTCAAAAAAATAAAAAAGATTAAAATTGATACTGAAGGAGATGAGGGGAACCCCTCTACTTAACTGAAATTTCTGTGATTTTTGCCAATGGCAGGTGAGACTGTGATAAATAGAAGTATCACTGTCCATGTGCCTCATTGAGGCAAATTCAAAAATTGTACAAGCTTATTAAAATCTGCCAAAACAAACTATGTGTCATAAATGTTCAGATGCATGATTCTAGGCTGAGTCTTAACAGTGCATCATGACCTGCTTGTGAGACAAGCCTTGGTGAGGTCCAAGCACTCCAAGGACTACTAGCCAGCAGCTCACCATTGAATGCCCAGTGACCTGGACTGTCCCGCTTCCTCTCCCCCATGTATTGCCTGTGGACAACCTGCCTCTACACCCGGTGACTTGTGAACCTCACCTGAGGATGTGGAAGGAAAACCCAAATGGACTAGGACAAACCTGCTTACGCTTCTGTGTTATCCATGAGAGCTGTTAGCGAGGTAACAGTGATCCACTTGTCTCTGAGAACAGTTCTAGAGAGCAGGAGAAAGGAAGGCATGGCTTAGAAGACAGTCCGAGGCAGGACTCTGGCAAGTCATGCCATTGTCCTGTTGCATGGAAGCAGTGTTCTGAGAGTACTGCATTGAATGACTCCTTTACTCTTCACGGTGGGCCTTATTGTCCCTGATTACAAGGAAACTGAGACTTAGAAAGATTAATTGACTGCTTCATTCCCACAGCCAGTTACCCTCACTCCAATATTCACTCTTCTTCCCGAAATCTTTCATAGCTTCCCCTGCTCTTAGAAAGAAATCAATCTCCATCACAACTGCTGACAAGGTCCTTTACAATCTAGTTTCTGCACAGCTCTTCAGCTTATTATCATTTATTATTATTATTATTATTATCATTATCATTATTTCATTCTTTGTCACCTCATTGCATGGGATTTCTCTACCTGGAGCCTCTCTTTCCCATCTCCCAGTCCAAGATAACTATTATTCAGACTTTGGGGAAAACTTAAGCCCTGCTTTTTTCCTGATTAGAAGCTGGTCTTGACCTCTATTATTGGCTATATAGTACACTGCTCTTTGCTTATCACATGTCAGTTTAATTTATTATCTTAGCTGAAGAAACTGTTGGTCCCTCCGAACCCCATAAGCTGGAAGTTAAAGGCTTCCAAACTTGGAGCCTGCCTCCAAGTGAGTAATCAATAAATACTTTTGAATCAAAGAAAGGTTGAAAAACATTTTATTTGTTGTTGTATTCCCACCGGTAAGTCACACTGACCCCCAAAGTCCTAAAGTAAAGTTCCTATTGAAAATTGTCATCAGTCTTGGTTTGACTATTCAGATTTTCATTTCTATCCTTGCCTAGTCAGAACAAAATTACTTGTATAGCAAGATCCTTAGAGAATTTAAAGGAAGTCAGGCTAATGCCCAGGAGTGAAAGCAAAGACAGAGAAGTCAAAAGAAATGGTCTTTTTTTACTCTCCTTATTTTTTTTAAACTGTTCTCCTATTTACCCTGAAGCCACTGACACATCCATAACCCTGGTCTCTCTGCAGCCTCAGAGCCCGGGAAACCACATATCATATGCTCTGGATCTGACAGATCACTCATGCTCAGAGCCAAGGCAAGAATGGAAAAAGCACTGGTTTCAGGGTAAAAGAAACGCTGGCCCTTTTCCCAGCATGACTCCTCTCTGGATGTGAGAATTTATGCATGCTGCTAAATCTCTCAGGGTCTCTATTTCCCAGTCTCTGAAATGGGGTGTAACAGTTATTTCATGGAGTTTTCATGAGGACTCAATGAAGTAATACCTATATCAAGTGTCTAGCCAAGGGCCAAACAGGTAGCAAATAATTACTAAAGCCAATGTCCTCAATTTTTGTCTTTATTGCAGAAGATTTTGGTGTAGGAATTTTATATTATCTGTGATGCTATAAAATGGTTGTCCTAGGGTTCATGGATCTGTGAACACCTGGAAATCACGTGTAAAGTTGGATATGCCCTTGAGGGATTCTATTTCTAGAAAAAGCATCTGTGGAAATTTTCTAAGATTGTCTTAACAAAGTGCCACAACTGGATGGCTTAAATAACAGAAATGTATACTTCCTAGTTCTAGGTCTAGACATCTGAAGTTAAGGCATTGGCATGGTTGGTTTCTTTGATAGGCTGTGACAGTGACTGACCCTATGCCTCTGCCTTGGCTTCTGGTAGCACCAGACATTCCTTGGCTTATAGACAACATTCTCTATGTGTCTTCCCTCTACACATCTGTCTCTGTGTCCAAATTTTCTCTTTACATAAAAACTTCAGTTATCCTTGATTAGGGCCCACCCTAATGACTTTGCCTTAATTTAACAATCCCCAAAGACCCTCTATACAGATACTTGTGTTAGAACATCAGCATATATCTTTTTTGGTAGAAATGGTTCAACTCACGGCAATATCCACAGCTTTCACTGGTTTCTTAAAAGAGTCTGTGGTCTTTTCAAAGACCAGGAAGTAGCGACTATAGAATCTTAATGGTTTGTTTTGTACCAACCTAAGTAGAAAACCTACAGACTTGATATGGTCCAGGTATGTCTTGAGTATCAAGTTATGGAGAAACATTGAAGTGGTGCTGATGGGGTTTGTTCAGGCATGGGCTACAGTTTAATCATTCCTCATCCAAAATGCTTGGGACCAACAGAGTTTACAATTTCAGGATTTTGGAATATTTTCATATCCATAACATGGTTTCTCAAGTCTAAATATAAAATTCATTTATGTGTTATGTACATCTTATACATATAGGCTGAGGTAATATCTTACAATATTTTTAGTGAGTCTGTATTGATTATAATCTGTCACATGAGGTCAAGTGTGGAATTTTCCACTTGTGCTGATATGTCCATGATTGAAACTTTTCAGATTTTGGAGTTTTAGATTAGGAATGCACACTCTGTAATGGGAAGAGAGAATAGAAAGTCTCTTTCTGCACCAGACCTAATCCTTATTGGAACCCATTAGTGCTTTATGGCTAATGAGGATTTCTAAAGTCCCATTCTCAGAAAGCTTAAAATCCAGTTTATAGTACAATTTTATCAAGTAAATCAGTTGAAGATATAATTATAAATTAAGTTGAAACTGGGATAGAAGGAAACATGATTCTATAAAAGCATATAATTAAGGAATTTGATTTGGTCTAGATTAGTCAAGGGTGGCTTTACTGAGGAAATGATGCTTTATATGAGGCTGGAAAGATGAACTAAAGTGCACTTAATGGGAAGAGTATTCCAGGCAGAGGAACGCAGGTACAAAGGCCTTGGGGTAGGAGGGACCATCATTCACTAGAGGAACTTTCAAAAAGCCAGAGAAATGGATGTGGAGAATAAAAGAATGGTGTGGATGAGGGTTCAAGTTCTTGGGTACTGCGAAGAATTTAGGAGAAATGGAGACCCGTGGAAAGGCTTCTCCATTTTACTTAACCTGTGCACCAGTCCATGTTCTGAGTGTCCTACTTCTCTGGCTTCTTGAAATTCTTAGCCTTGATTCTTCAGAGATGCTACTTTATTCTGGTACATTCCTATTATTCCAGCTATGCTTTTTCAATTTCATTTTTCCCATGTACTCCTTTTATGTTATTTTCACTCTCTCTCCCTGAATGATTTTTTCAATAAATAGCTTAGAGCTTCTATTATTAGACTGACACACTACTGTGTTGTTGAAACTCTTCCTATTGCATGGTGTCAGCTACTAGTCTTATATAGATCACTTCAAAAACCTTTTCTCTAAGATGCAGTTGCTTTAATGTGTTTGCTTACAATACAAATGATGAACAATTTTGGTCTCTTGGATTGCTTATGCTCTGTTCTGTCATCCTGTGGGTGACTGCTTTGTAGAGGTGTCACCAAATTCATATCTTGGTGATTGACACAGATTTGCTGCATGGCAAAGGGAAATGAGTCACCTTTGAAGGGGCTAGAACAGCGATTGGTGGGGTGCTCTAAGCAAGGATCTCCAGGCATCTGTGGAAACGCTGACAGATTGTTTGCCCTTGTGATCTGCCGATTATATAAAACATATGCTTTGAGTTTGCTGAGGTTTCCACTCATCTTCCCTGAGGGACCCTGACTCAGGGTTACAATCACACTCTGCTTACGTCTGTGTGGGCACAGAGCATCACCCTAGCTGAGATAGCGTGGGAGGAAGCCAGCAGATTAATGCATTTGAAGGTCACTGTAGCAAGGTCAACATGAGTTTCAAAATATGACTTCATTGAAAGCCTTGGTGAGTCTGATTCTTTGCTTCCCAGGTAGCTATGTGGAACGTGAAGTGGAGGGACAGAAGATGAAGGAAGCAGGAGTTAGGAAGAGAGAAGGGGGCAAAGACCCAAACTACTACACACAGAACATTGTACAGTGTACTTTCACAGCTGTAGATTATTTGACCCTCATGTACTACTGGCAAGGTAGGTATTTTAAATTTGAATTTGTATAGGCTCAGAACCACAGAGTGGAACTGAAATAAAAATCTAGTAATTTTTATGACAAATTGGGAATCGATCTTTTTTTTTTTTTCTTTTGCAGTTGATTTTCTTTCAACCGTACCACAAAACATCTGTCATAGATTTGGAAAATTAACCATAATTTTTGAGTCAGACTGAGTTCTTGTCACTGCAACTAACTCAGCTATCATTGAGCTCTCTGAGCCCTTTCCTTAAGATAGCTTGTGCTAAGTTTGTGCATGTAAGTTGAACAGACTCAGCCAGAAACTCACACCAATTGACTGACAGCAAGTACTCATAAGCTCGAGAACCATCAATTAAATAAGTCAGTCCCCTCTAGTTAGCCTCTCAGTCCTCCCACTCTTTACCATTCTTCCTGACTTCTAGTTGAGATATTTCCTCCCAATTTGGCTCAGCTCACACTCTTTGCCATTTAAATTTATTTCTTCCAAAACAAGGAAAAGAACAGAGGAAGAGGAAGGAAATGGAGGAAGAAGGAATGAAATTGGGAAAGCTAATGGAATCAGACTTAATTTGCTCATGTCCAAACATGAACATAATATAGTGATTCTTATCAATATATAATTCATTGAGGAACAACAACAACAAAAAAGCCATTTAGTAAACAACAGAAAGACCAGTAGAGGTAAGAGAAGGAGAGGGGCGGTGAGATACTGGAGACAGAATTAGAATAAGTTACCCTGCATATATTTACAAAAATATAAATGTTTAATCCTAATGTCAAATATATCTAAAAAGAACAAGGGGTGAGAGGAAGGGAGGAGAAGGGGAATTGCTGGAACTAAATTAAAACAAGGTACACCCCAAGCTTTTATAAGTATTTCAATGTATATACTATTGTCATGTATATAAAAATAATTCTTCATAGGTATAGGAATTATGTTGTATACTTAGGTATATTAAGAAAAATATATGATCCAAAAAGAGATGCAAGGGACCAGGGGCAGGAGGAGGGAGGTGAGGGAGTGCTGGCAGTGGGTATTGACCAAATTATATTGCTGTATTATTTGCATCTGTCAAAATGTGACAAAAAATTCCCATCATTATGTACAACTATAATGCACAACAAAACATTACAAAATAAAATTGTTTCTTTACTAGCCTTAACTCAGTATTAATTAAGGATCAGTCTCTTGGACCACCATTGATCGTATTGGACTTATGTGAGGTTCTTGAAGCTTGGTGACTCTACCTGAAAGCAAAATTTTTGTATCTGTCTATCTGATGCCTTCTGCAATTGCTCCATGCTGTAGCTCTCTAAGGCAGGAGCGAGTTCAGAGAGAGATTTGCAAGGAAAAATCCAATTAGAAAAAGGACCTCTGGGTATTTCCAGCAATGGCTCCTGGAGGTAGGTTGTATCTATCCTACAGCAGAAATGTTCAGTTGAGGAATTTATTCAGACCTGTTTGTTCAATTCATCATTTGTGGACTATATTGAACAAGTACTCACTTAATAAAACTCTTGTTATTTTGGGTGGCTTCTTTTCTGTTCGAATCAACTAGTCATTCTATTATTGGGAATTCCAGAAGTTTTGTGCAAATTTCCATTAGCTGGTAGAGTCATTACTCCCCAGCTTCGAGTTTCCATGATAGTTAATTCCAGCACATATCTCTGCTTCTGAAATTTTCCCTTTCAGTGATCATCATTTCAACTCTATCACCTGTGTATTCTGAACTCTTAAGGGGGTTTGCATTCTCAAAGTCATCTTGAGCCATGGCTTCCAGACGCTGCAAATCATTCTCCACTCTATTCTTACAGTTAGTCCTTAATACCCACATCTTAACTGATTGGAACATGGATCCAAACCCTTTCCATTATTTCCATGAATTAAAAAAAAGCAAGTAAACAAATTATTTGATGTCTTTACTGAGTCTAAGGCAGAAAGGAGGAGTTTGTAGACAACCCAGAATGCAACCTAAAATTGACATGTAAATCTCTTCAGAGTCCTTTAGACTCAATATCCTCTCCCTTCTCTTCACCTTCTCCAGTTTCCATATTCCTGTGCTTTACTAATTAAGAGCAGTCAAGCTCTTTCATTTTCCTCCTGTCTTTTCCTAACCAATGTTCCCAGTGACTCTTCTGCTATCCCAAATGATTTGCCTAGGCAGTTTGCTAAATTAAGGCAGTTGTTTCTATAAGGGTTGGCAATGAAAATAATAATTTTCAACAGAACTTAAACACATAAATGCATTAATTGTTACTAAAGAAATCGGACACAGAAATAGATGTAAGCATGAATCTCTTTTCCAGTCCAATTCTATAAGAATGTGCCCCTTTCTTAAAAGATACTCCTCTCTCTGGGCATTCACTGTCATCTTATCAGAAGACTGTGTGCAAGCCACTCAGTGTCTGCCCCCAGCCAACAGAAGAAGCAGCACTTAGCAAGTGAGCAGATCCAGAACACAGCCCTGCCTCAGATTCTGGGTGCTCTTTGCACGAGAGTGTCACATCTCCTAGGGATTCATCGATGAATAGGAAAATTATCCACCGGTTAAAACTTCAAATGTCCTCTTATATCCTAGAAATTGGTGATCATGTGGATTTCTTTGCTTAACAACCAAAAGCAAGTGAATCATTCATTAAGATGATTTTTGTAAAATCCTCTGCACCAACGTTTAAGCCACTCTCTTTTCTGGAAATTAAATGGGACCCACTCAGAGGTAGTCATGAACTTGGAGTCTGAAAATAGAAAAAGCAGTGGACATTTTAGTTTGGACATTGTTAAGTAATAAAAACATGCAATCTTTGAAAGCCCACATGTTACTTCAGATATCAATCTGATTTATTACTTGCAGTGCTTAATTTTCTCCCTTGAATACCTTAAGGAAACTGACCTTTATGAATGAGGAAGGGCTTCTATATCTTTCTGAATCATGCTTGTTTACCCACAAGTCGACCCCACCCTGTACTCTGAAGTCCTTTACATGCCAATAAGTGTAGATTAAATAATTGAATGAATAAACCTTACAGGGGACAGTATGAAACAAACATCAGTGTCAACTATCCACTCAAGACGTGTGCTCATATGTCTTACTTGTTACTTTGGAAAAGGGTAAAAATGAGTCTGGATCACACCATTTCCTTTTCTAAGGCAAAACCCCCTTAAAGTTCTCACAATACACTCATATTGTTTTAAATATTCATAATCAAAAACTGGAGTATCAGGGGCTGGAGCAGGGGCTCAGCGGCTGTGGTGCTTGCCTAGTATGCGTGAGTAGCGAGTTCAAATCCCAGCACCAAGTACACAGCGAGGTCTCTGAGCAATGAAAGCCACATGAAAACTGAATACAGGTTGATTCTCTGTCTCTCACTGTCCCTCTATCTTTAGGGAAAAAAAAAACCAAAAAACAAACAAATAAACAAAACAGTGTATCAGAAACTTAACTAGAAAATATTGAAGAAGTAAAAGGCAACTGGTGGTTTTATCCTGCTCATTTTCTTTTCCTTCACGCCTTCCTTTCTTCCAAACCCTACCAATCAGCATACATACAAAAGAACCACTGCCTAACCACAAAGTTTAACTCAAGGAAGACAGAAATTTCAGTTCCCTAATAAACCCCAAAATAGTGAAGCCAGTGATTCAATAAAGGAAAAAAATAGCATTTCCAAAGGGGAAATTTTACTTACCAATGCTCATAGCAAAGACTCATAGCTTTCAATTTAAGCTGCTCCCAAGCCTTAATAGTGGCCAGGAGGACTGATTTCCCAGGGGCTTCCAGAAATGGAGCCAGCACATTCTCCTCTTCTGCTCTGGTCCCCCTGAAATCGGGTCTAGAGCTAATTGGAAACTGAGCATAGCCTTGTTTGAGCTGTGACATGTTCTATAAAACACAGCTGTGCAGTCTCCATTTAGTCCGTGTCACTGAATTGTCATTCTTTTGGTTCTGCCTTAGGTACATTTTAAGAAGAGATATTTACAATGTCTGAGAACCACTAAAGGGTGTAAGTGGTCAATGGTGATAACATAGTTTTCATGAAGTACTACTTCCGCAGCTTTTACTTTTGACTTGGATATTTTTCCAAGAGTTTTACATGCATCCTATGTCCAGTGATCTTTCTGTATAATGATGATGATCTTTATACAGAAGAGAAAAATGAAGCTTGCCCAGGTTAAGCAATGTACTTAAGTTGGAGGATTGAGCAGCTGAATGGACTCAGGCTATCTGTTTAATATGCCTGCATTATTAACTGCTATGCAATATTATGTTCCTATTAAAGAGAAGCAATTTAAACAGTATGAATATATAAATTTTTAATTCATAAAATCTAAAGTTTTTGCCTCTTGAATTTTGAGTTATGTAGTAGCTGACAATCCTGAACACTGGCTGCCCAGGAAAGCCTTCCAGCTAACTATCAATCTTATTGATAGCCAATGTCCTACCTTCTGCTATCACCACCCTCAACTGTTCCTATTTCCAGAATACTCTTGTGTCTGTGTTTCAACTGCATCATCTGTCTTAAATATCCTTCTTTTTTACTAGAAATCCAGTTTGCTCCTTAAAGTCTGAATCAATTGTCACCCTCACTCAGTAAAGAGAATTAGCAGGAAGCTGAAATTTGCTTGTTGAATTGTGAAACTAGCATGTGTTTTGGTGAACTTGATGCTATGTGAGCGATGTTACACTGCTTTGGGGAATTCTTGAGTTTGCCAAGTGAGGGCACAAAGTTCTTATTTTTAACATCCACTATGATTCTCCAAAAACAGAAGCTTTCTCCTTAGACTCGGCAAGGACAGAGCTCCACACACTGCCAATCCAATTAAAAAATTTCAATTCCTTTATATCCAAGAGAAAATTTAAGCATGAGGGGAAGCCAGTGTATCCTTATACATAACTATAAAAGTAATAAAAATATTCCAGGTGGTCTAATACCTAATAAATAACTTATACTCTGCTCCTCTTTTTGCAGTTTGGGTTTATAAGAATTACCTTATTGGTTGAATATTGGGTTTCTGTGTCTTTTGTTAGGAAAAGTAAAAATATATTCATTCATCTGTCGTTGGTGGTAGCAAACACAATAGGCAGCTTCCATGGAGTAATAAGCAAGTCCTGCAAATCCCAGTGACTTTTTAAAAAATTTACATGGCGCTTGAATTTAAACATTAGCAGCTTCTCATATGGGCAGCTCTGTCCAATCAGTCTCCTCATTCTGTGAACTAGAGTAAAGGGCTGGCCTTATTTGAAACACACTGGCCATATGGCAGAGGGAAAAGAGCAAGAAGTTTAGTGAAAACAACTCTTACTACTGCTGTACACACACTCACGACTCACCAAATGAAGTCACATGGCTGAGCTTAGCGGCAATGGAGCATGGATCCTTACCTCTCCTACTGTAGGTACTACTGCCTGTCAAGTTGCAGAAGTTGGGGACATACAATCCTCCAAGAAGAAGGGTAAGAGAGTAGTTGTTAATAATTATGTAGTCTGCCATGGCTACTTACTTATGTTATTTATAAAGTGTGTGATGCTTATTGCAGATACTGAATTTGTGACTCCTCCCAAAATTCATGCTTGATATACTAACTCCTAGTATCTACGAAAGGGACTGCATTTCAAGATTGGATCTTAAAAGCATAACTTACATTAAATGAGTTCATTGGGGTGGGCCTTAGTCCAATGTAACTGATGTTCTTACAAGATGGGAAGGTCAGGGCACAGACAGGCACAGAATAAAGGCTACAAGTAGACACAAGGAGAAGACAGACCCTGCTGACACCTCGATCTTGGGGATCTAGCCTCCAGAATTATGAGAAATCAATATTTAAGCCACTCAGATTGTGGTACTTTCTTGCGGCAGCCCTAGCCAACCCACAGACTGATAAATAAATTAGCAGATTTGATGACATCAGCATTTCTTCTCTTTCCTTTATTCAGCTAACACTTGTAAGTACTAATCCCTCAATATCAAGCATTTATTCTGTGATAAATATATTATTAAGCAGTCTACACATTATCTATTTTATTCTCTCAAGACCATTCAATGATATAAGTACTATTATTCCCCACATTTTGGGTTTTAGTTTTTATTTTTACTTTCATTTTTTTAAGAAAGACAGTGAGAGAGTTTATTTTATTTTTTTCATCTGGTTTTTGTTCTTCCACCACTTAGTTGTTTATGTGGTGCTGAGAATCAAACCCAGGTCCTCGCACCTGCCAGGCAAGTGTTCCACCACTGAGCCACCACTCTAGCCCCAATTCCCCACATTTTGTATATGAGAAAATGTTATGTGTATGGCATGAATTTCTTAAAAATCTTGCTTAGATTTATCTCCAGGAGGGAAGCTGAAATACGATCCTAGATCTTCTGATTACAGAGCTAGCTTTGTGCTGTCACCATCAAGGGATGATAGGACATCTCTTGGCATTTGTTAAACTCAAGGAAATCAAGAGGGTATAAAAAAATGTGAGTGATTTTCAATGCCTTTCTTAAGAAGTTCAGGATTCAGTTGACAAAACAAGAGGATAAATAACTAATAGTGGGGAGGTTAAGATAAATGTTACATAAAAGGCTCTGTCCAGAATTGTTATTTACTACTTGGATGAGGAAATTGACAGCACAGTAATAAATGTTCCAGAGGATGCAGCTGGAAGGGGCAGCATAGCCCTGGGATAACAGACTTGCAATTTTAAAAAGATGATAAGACCATCTTTCATGTCTGGGTGATTGGCCAAATTTAAAAAAGACTGTGCCATGAATAAACCAAATGAACTTCTCTTAAGTTGAAAAACATCTGGATCACAACAACAACAAAAGAATGTAGACTGTGGTGTGAACAAAGGCATTTCAGTTTTATTAGTCAGCTGTGTTCCTCCTCATGGACAAAGTAATTCAGCTCACATTTACAGGGTGCCTCCTCTGCAGCAGCACTGTGACTGGAGCCCCAGATAGAAAAAAAGAAGCAATTGGAAGAAAGTCCTCATTTTCAGGGCACTCTCAAACCAGTAGGGGAACAAAGACATGATCAAGTCATGATAAAAGGATGTAAGAAATGCTTCTCCATGAGTCTGAATGAAGGTTCTTGGTAAATCAAAGAGAAAACAAATAGCTTCTATAGGATCATGGAAGGAGGATGCAATGGGAAAGGAGCATGATGGGCAGAGAAGCAAGTTTATGACAGCCTAGAAAAAGGATTAGTAAGTGAAAAAATGGGTGAAATAGAGATTTAACCATGGACCAAGCATGTGATGAGGCTGGAAAATTGGACTGGGGCTGACATTTGAAGAATAGTCAATTGATACCACTGAATACGGACTTTCTATTGTTTACAATGACAAAGTAATGAAATTATCTAGAGTATCAACAGGATAGCATTTGATTCTTTGGGAAATTATTATTGCAAGCAATGTGGAAGAGATTGCAGGGTGAAAAGTATGGAGTCAGGGACACTGACTGAGTAGTTGGCTGTAATTTTCCAAGTAAGATAAGTGGAAGCCTGACCTCAGTGCCTTCTGTCTACTAATACTCCAGCAACAGGAGTGGGTCTTCCCACTGTTCTGGCTCGAAGTGAAGTATTGAGTTTTTTCTTGCTTTTCTTTTTTTCCAATACCACCCCAGTCAGCTGCTAGAGCCTTCAATACTACCCAGCTCCTTCACGGTACAGGGTTTCAGTCTCTTTTTTAGGAGTCTTAAAAAGTTGAAGGGTATTAAAAAGGAACGCAGGAGAGTTTAGATGGTTGGACAGAGACCTTAGGGTGTACATTGGTGACTCTTCTACTGTGTGTTTAGGGAGTGAGGTGCAAGTGGAGATCAGAGGAGAACATTCAGTGGAGGCCCACGTACAGAGCCCACAGAGGTCTTTGGCAAGATAGCATCAGCACTCAGGTAATAATGACAAACTTCTCTTAGAGTTGGCTGACTCTTCTTTTCTTAATTTTTATTGATTCTTTTTAGTTATACATGGCAATAGAATATGCAATGACATAATTATAAAAGCATGGAGTATAACTTGTTATTATTCAGTCCCTAGTATTTACCCTTCCCCTTCCCTTCTCTCACCCCCTAATCTTTCTGGTATTTACTAATTTTACTGATGCTCTTGGATTGGCCTAAGAGTGTTCATTCAGGCAGAAAATGGGTCCTTTCTAAGTATTATCTCTGCTATTCTCACTGTGATCCTTCTTGGTCATCCAGAAGGTCACTCTGACTTCTGCCCTTGTCAGAGTCTCTACTGATTCCTTGGAAAACTGTAATCTTCATTTTTTATTTGAAGGCTAATTTTATGCCTTTGCCTTTCAAATCTTTGCCTTTTGATTTTCAAGAATTATTCTCTCAAAATTCTGTTTCACATAAATCAACAGCTTTCAAAACCATAATCTTTTATGTAGACTTCAAACAGTTGGCCTTTCTGTATTATGTTCCAGTTAAACAAAATTGTAATCTTCTATTTGCCTATTCCATTTAAACTAAAGGGACTCTCTAATAATTTACATCCCTATGTGGGGACAAACATGATCAGATAGAGAAGAAAAAGAAAAGCATATGAATTAACCTCTAAAAATAATTTTATTAAAATAATTGTTTTGAAATATACATGAAATATTTCATATTCTATGAGAACAAAAATGACTAAAATTGATGAGATTAAATAATAAGTTATTTAATAATCACAGAGGTAAAATCTGAAAAGGATGTTAAAATAAGCTATCTCACAATAAAGATGCCCATTTTTTATGTGTGAAGACTTGACTTCAAAAATCATATCTAATACCTATGTTTTTTTAAAAAATGTTTTGAAGCATTGGTTTTCAAAAGATCTATGCACGAGGATCACTTGGGGATTTTATTAAGCATACTCCATTTTCCTTCCCCATCTTCTCTGAGATTTTCATGCAGTAACTTTAAGATGGGATTCAGGAATCTGAATTTTAAATGAACAGTTGCTTGAAGAACCAAGCTGTCCTTTGAGAAAACTGTTTTATAGCTACAGTCCTTTGGAGTTCATATGAAAAATCCAATAGGATTTAGAGAAAAAGAGAAATTTTATATATGTGAGGATTTTATAATAAAAGAAAGAACTTTCACTTTAATGATATTTGTTCTGCTCATTATCCTGGTACCCTCTCTGAGTCTGTGTTGGGTGGCTAAGCCACATGCACGGTCCTTCACATGTCCTTGGAGGAAAATATAGGTGTCACCTGGTCCTCTCCCTGGTCCCTGGTGTTTGCCTCATACATTAATCTGCAAAGCTCTAAGTGACATCATTTCATTATCACTAAATGAATCCCCACCAAATGGACAAGTGCATGGCTATATTCTCAAATAGAAACTCCAACTTAAAAAAAGTACTATTAATACGATGGCTAACACTTTTCTTATTTGTAGTTCAAAGAAAAGACTTCATCAGTCACATTATGAATCAAAACAATGATGCAGATGATCTAATCAGATATGAAAAACATTGGTCTACATAATTTTAAATGCTGAAAAATATTACTGAGAAATAGCAATCTGAACATGACATCAACAACAATATAACTTCAGTGCATTTTGTGCCTTGTGTATTAATTAATAAAAGAATGAGGTCAGTATGTAGGGCATTTAAAATCTAAGCATATAGAATATTATTAAAATAAATTTAATGATAAGTATAATTTACAAATAAACTGCAGATATGGTGATTATATACAATGCTTTTTTCTTCTTTTGCTTATTGGTGTGCATCATCAAAAAAAATATTAGACCGGGGCTGGAGTGGTGGCTTGGCGGTTACAGCAATTGCCTGGCATGCACGAGTATGCGAGTTCAAACCCCAGCATCACATACACAACGAAGTGTCGGAGGAATGAAAGTCACATGAAAAACTTAATAAAATATTGTTTCTCTCTTTCTTCACTGTCCCCTCTTTATTTAAAAAAGTTATATTAGATCTTTTCTCTTAAACAGGGCTGTTCAAAGTGACTGGCGGCGACCACGAACTACATTTTACAGGTTCAAGATAAACTTGGCCAATTGGAGTGAGCATTAAACATAAATCAATTTGACATAGTGATTTTATCTGAATCTAATAATAAAGAAATTAAACTTCTATATTGATTATTTATGATTTCTTGGGGTTTTGTTCTTGTAATTCTTTTTATTTTACTGGCAGGAGAATTGCAAGTTCAAAGTCAATCTCAGCAACTTAGTGAGGCCCTAAGCAACTTTGTGACTCCCTATCTCACAATAAAAATAAAAAGGGCTGGACTGGAGCGGTGATTCAGTGGTTTTGGCGCTTGCCTGGCAAGCAGGAGGCCCCAGGTTCAAACCCCAGCACCACGTACACAACTAAGTGTTGGAGCAACTAAGGCCATGTGAAAAACTAAATAAAGTTTTTTCTCTCTTTCTCTGTCTCTCTCACTGTCCCTCTCTCTTTAAAAAAATAAAAATAAAAATAAAAAAATAAAAAGGGCTGGGGATGTAGCTCAATGGTTAAGCACCCCTGGGTTTAATCCCTAGTACCAAGAGAGGGGGAAGAGAGAGAGAGAGAGAGAGAGAGAGAAAGAGAGAACAAGTCATTTAAATTTCCAGCGAAGAGAGAAACCCACAAGAACAAAGCAAGAACAAAGAAAAGTGTGAGGAACAGCAATTTGCTGCTTAGAACCCACAAACTGTGACTCTGTGACTTGTATTTTAGAAGGATAATTGACAGTTGTGTGTAGAGCAGACTCAAGGGCAGAAAAGGCATACAAGAGATCTAAGAATCTGCTAGAGTAGAAGAATTAGGAAAGAAACTTGCACCAGGTTTGCAGGTGGTTGTAATGACTGATTAGATTTGGAAAATATTTTGAAGGTAGAGCTTACAGAATTTGGTGCATTGTATGTGAGAGGTGAAAGAAAATGTGAATTGAAGTTCAATGCTATGGTTTCTACACGGTTTGTTCGCTTCAAAACTCATGCTGAAATTGGCTTGCTATTGTGGCAATGTTGGGAGGTGGAGTTTCTAAGGACTGATTTGAACAGACTGCAAGAACAGACTGTTATAAGACAGGCCTGCCCCTCATGTTTTCTCTCTTTTACAGGCTCTTGCTTGCCTTCTACCCTTCTGCCATGTTATGATGCAGCATGAATCCATCTCCAGATGTCTGCACTATGCTGTGAGACTTTTTAGCCTCCAGAAGTGTGAGTGAAATAAATGTCTTTCCATTATAAATTACCCAATCTGTGGTATCCAGTTAAAGCAGCAGAAAATAAACTAAGATATAAGATTGTGATGATTTATTTCAGCCTGAATAACTGGGAAATGAGATTGGTCTTTACTAAAATGGGGAAGAATGTGAGAGGAATTTTCCTGGGAAATGAGCTCCATTTGGGATATGTTATGTTTGAGGAGTTTTTCTATACCCAGTGCACATGGTTAATAGGCAGTTGAGTGGTTGAGCTTGGAGTTGCAGGGAGAGGTTGGTGTTGAAGATGAATGTGGGGCTTTTTACTGTATGTGATCACAAAAGTTAATTGGATTGGATTAGATCATTTATAAATGAGCAGAGTACTGGGCACAACAGCATTCTGAGGATGAGAATAGGCTCACTCATCAGCATGCGGCATACGCAGCACACAAGACCTCATGCTCAGGCGCACCTCGTGTTTGGTTGAATGTTTTGCTCTTACTATCTTGGAACTCTTAATGCTTTTTGAGCAAGGGCACTTGATTATCATTTTGCATTGTTCTCTGCCAGGTATATAGCAGGTCCTGATTAGGAACATAAAGCTCCAGCAAAAGCATGAGCCAGTGAAGTAGACCGGAAGCTAAGTAAGTGCATGGTGTTGTCATAAAAATCAAGAACAGAAATATACACAGATGAACAGAGCTGCCCAATGTCTCAAAAGCTGCTGTGAGATGGCATTATCTCAGGAGTGAATTGTGTTCACTGGAGATACCAATGTGGGTGTTCTTGTTGCTCAAATTGCCTGGGTTGAAGAAGGAAGAAGCAGAAAAATAAGCATGAAAACATTGTGTGTTGGCAATTTCTGCAAACACTTTTCTTGTGAATGCAAGGCTTAAAATTGGGCAGAAGCTGAGAAAGTTATGGGAGCAAAAGAGGGTTTTTCTAAAATGCCCAAGCAAGTAATAAGTCCCGCTTGTGAGGTCTTTAAGGGTCATTCCAAAAAGGCTATGGAAGTTTTGCTTGGAGTGGTGCATGAAATGAAAGGATTTATTACACCCACAGGTCCTGAAGAGGAAAGCTCATCATTTTGGAAGGGGCCACATGGGGTGTGCACTAAAGGAGCAGAATCTCCACCAAGTTAGTCAGGAGCTGAGAGATAACAAGGATCTGGGCAGGTGCCTCTGTTGAGGGAGGGTGAGGTACACAAGCAAAGGAGTGAGCAGATATCACTGGTGTGTTTGAAGGTCACAAAGTCAAGGTCACAAGGGAAGACATGAAGGGGGACTTGGGACAGGGACCAGGCTTATCAGAAAGGTTAACCTGGTCACCTCGGCAGGGTGCTCACAGCCAGTTTGTAGAGACATTGATATATTGGGAAAGTATGAAGTTTAAAACTTTATAATTCAAGATATTATGGCTTTTCATTTCCCTTCACAATGACTCACCAAAGAAGGGGGGTAAATTGAGAAGTAGGAGGAGAAAAAATTACAAGAGCAAAGGTGTTGAGATTCAAAGCAAAATGGAGGACCCATTCTGGAGCTGGAGGAGGGTGAAGTACATAGGGTCAGACGTCTATGCCTGGGGCATTTATAGAAAGATACCTCTGATTTCTTCTATATACAAAGCAAAGTATCAATGCACTGATAAAAAATATTGGGAGAAAAGGCAAAGTTCAGGTGAGAGTGAAGAGATGTGGTGTTGAGATTTGAAGGAATTAAAAAGAGTGTGGATGTTCACAGCAGCTCAATTTGTAATAGCTAAATTATGGAAACAACCCAGATGCCCCTCACTGGATGAACGGATCCAAAAACTGTGGTACATATATACCATGGAGTTTTACTCAGCAATTAAAAACAATGATATTGCAGCTAATGATATTGGATCCCATGATATTGGATGGCTATGGAAGAAATTATGCTGAGTGAAATCACCCAGGGAACCAAGGCTCAAATGTCTTCACTCATCTGAGCAGGCTGGAGCTAGACCCTGGCCATTCAGATAGGAGGTCTATTATTATGTTTTAAATCTGGATAAGATGTAATGTCATACAACCTAAGGCATTTGTAGAGATGTATTGGGAAGGGGGGAGGGATAAGGGTGAGTAATCGGGGGGCTCTTGGGGGTAAATCAAATTTCAGAATTTATATATATATTATATTATTTCATTAGAAGATTGTTTGATTGTTCAACAAATAAATTTCTGAATAAAAAAAAAGAGTGTGGAATGGTACCTAGAACTGACCAGTAGTGCCCAGAGTTCACTATAGAACTTGGCCACCTAACCATATCTACAGAGCAAAAGTGTGTTAAAAGATTAACAGCTGGTATTTCTGGTGATTATTATTATTTTTTTGTTCTGAACTTTTGAAAATTTCCCCAATAGGCTTACATTACTTCAGTCATCAGACTTTTAAAAATATTATGGAGGGGGAGAAAAGAAGGACATATCATATCTGAGAGAGGATTATGATTTGGGGTAGGTGAGTGGGCATTAGAAAGAGAAAGAACGTTTTTCTTTCTGCCTGTAGAAGCAATGCCTACTTGTGAGTTTGCAATATGCAAACTTGTTTTTCACACATTAGATTTATTCCATTTCTATTTCTGAGCCACAGATTGTGTTTCTGAATCGGGTTTGAGAGTTTGACAGGCTGCATAGTGAAAGGTGCTCTGGATTGTGAAGCCAGCTGGTTTGCAGTTCTTGGCTTTGTGGTGGTGATGTGCACTGTCATTCTGGTCTGTCTTCATGGGGGTTTTAGTGAGACTTCAGCTGAGTCTTCCCCCAAAACTCTCCAGACCTCTCTTGAACCAGAACCTCGTAATATTTTACAGTTTGCTTGCTTGCCAAATGGGTTAAAAATAAATGTCAGAAGTTGAGGCCCTTAATATCTGCTTTCAGAGTGCCTCAATCACTTTCTTGTTTAGTCCAATTAACAGATTTGCCTGATGCTTTTTCAATTTTATTATTATTTTTAGAGAAAGTGAGAGAGAGAGAGAATCTATTAATCTATTTTTATTCTTCTAACACTTAGTTGAGAATGTGGTGCTGGGGTTCAAACCCTGGTCCTCACACATGCCAGGCAAATGCTCTAACTGCTGAGTCAAAACTGTAGCCCCTTGCCTC
The DNA here is from genome assembly GCA_004027875.1 of Aplodontia rufa. Taxonomy (NCBI): domain Eukaryota; kingdom Metazoa; phylum Chordata; class Mammalia; order Rodentia; family Aplodontiidae; genus Aplodontia; species Aplodontia rufa. The sequence goes on along the minus strand of PVKS010005435.1, from coordinate 53,245 downwards.
ACACTTTTTTAAATTTAAAATTAAGATCATAATTCTAAAAGGGAATTTCAGAGATATACATTGTTATGAAAGAATCACTGCTAATTCCAAGCACTTTCACTAGGTTGGACCCTGTGATATTAGCTCATATGCGTTTTTATTTTAATCCATGATCGGTAGGGTGGTAAGTAGGAAATTTCAGAGCAACTTTGAAACCGAGTTGCTCTGAGCTTTTTACCCTCAGCATTCTGCTGAAATCTTTATTAGGATCGTAAATCTTAGTTCTCAGGACAAGATGTGGGAATTAGATCCTGTGATTATTAAAACACCACATGGAGCTCAGCTGTGTGGACAGAGGAGGTAACTCTGTGTGGGGTGAGAGGTCGGGTGTGTGTTTGAAAACCTGAGGGTGGTGAGTGGAAGGCTTCAGAGTTAAAGGCAGCTATAGAAACCAAGTCCAGAGATTTGCTCTAGAAGGAAGGGAAAACGGATTCTTCTCTTGGGTTGGAAATATTTAACTTAACAATTTGAATTCTGTCATGGTTCCTTCATGAAGTGCTCAGACCCAGACCCATAGATAAGTTCCCTTCTTTAAACTTTTTTTTTGAAAGCAAAAGCTTCTTTATTTTTACTACCATCTGAATTTTTTTTTATTTTTCATTCATTCAACATAGTCATACATATAGGAGGGAATTGTTGCCACATAATCATGATCACATGCATAATGACAGAGCAAGCCAAGGCTGATGCCAGTTCATGATCTCCCTTCTTTGGTTCCCCCGCACCCCCGATTCCATGTTTCCCTTACTTTACCCCCATTTAAGTTGGGCCTCTCATGGAAGTCAAAGGTTCCCCACTGGGTTGATAACCCCCCTACTACCTCCCTCCAGCTACCTTGATATCTCTCTTATTCCCACCCCCCTCCCTTTATCCCTTCTTTAAACTTTAATGATGAAACTGTTATACAGCCTATCCCTTCAATAAATTTATATATTCTTTGTATTCATATGTAAATCTAAATACATTAAAAAAACAGTGTAGTTATTTTAATGTTAGTTTAAATGTTTTTACTAGTGGAAACAAACACATAGCGGGTGATGAGTCCAGCCTGCGCACTGTTCGGGTCTGACCTGAAAACATAACCTTAGAATTTGAACTTGGGCGATGTTAGTGGAGCTATCTTTCGGTCAGTGGATGGAAACTGTTTTCAGCCAGATGTTTCCTTCCCTACTGGAATGTCAATGACTTCTTAGAAGATGAGCTAAGGTAAGGAGGTGAGAACCTCATTTACTGTGGGTGAGAAGCTCAGCATATGCTTAGAAATAGAATTTTTTTTAATCTCATAAGTTAAGTTTCAAAGAACAGCAGAACAGTGATGTAACCAGCTAGAAAGCGATTAAAGCAGGACCGCTACAGAAGATGCGGAGTTTCCCATAGGGAATTTCCCTTGAGGAAACCGAAGCTCACTGCCTAGAGCTCTTGATTTTCAGGAAGATTTAAATTGGTCTGTGAGAAAATCATGAAGTCTCATTTATCATATCTGAGCACTGACACATCATAAGTGTGTAGTATTTAAATAAGAATATATGTATGTATCTATAAATCTGTATTTATATCTCCTGAATATATCACAAGTTAAGATATTATGTTTTATCAACAGTTTCCTGAAAGAAGGCACCAATGGCAAAAGAGTCACTTTAAAATTATTGATGGGAATGCAGCTCAGTGGGAGAGCATTTGCCTTACACGCATGAGGCTATTGATTTGACCCTCGGCACTATCAAACAGAAAGAAAAAAAAGGGACAATTCCAACTTCCTGTAAAATATGTGAATCTGAGCATACAAAGCATCTGTCAACTTGCTGTCAAGTTGCCCTCTCTCCATTCTTCAGAGACAAAAAAAAAAAAATTCTATTGAAGGACCTTTTGTCTATGGCTGTGTTCCTAGATGCTTCAGGGTACCTGCATTAAAATTGCAATTTTTTCAAACACTGAGAGAATAAGACTGTAGTTAACTTCTTTGTCAAAGTTAGCACAAAAGACTGACCATCAGGTGTGGTGAAGATGAGCCGACATGAGTTGCAGCCAATGTGAATGGAAGATGGCTTCAGGCTTTATGTGACTGGTTGGGGTGTTGGGCGCTGGTTTAGTTCTGGCCATCCAGGTTTCTGACAGTAAAGGAGGACCGCAGGGTGAGCAGATAGAGAGATACAGAAGGGAAAAGTCAAGGTAACCTCTTCCAGATTCATTATAATTCCCTAAAGCTTTAATGACCTTTTTGCCTAATACTAATACAGGGACATTTTTAGTTCATTGCCCTTCATATAACTACAGCTCTTTGGAAAGTTTTCAAAGGAACTGGCATCTCTTCCAAACTCTTCAATATGTTTATTATCTTAGTAACACCTGTCTTTTGCCTTGTATACACATTCCAAAAAAAGTTAACAATAAGAGAAGATGATTAATTTAATAACCTGGTGTTTTCTTATGACCACAGATGGGGCCACTTTAGTGTCCAGCAAAAAATGTCTTTGGCGAGTGATTTAGGGAGGGGTGGAAAGTGGAATGGAAGAGTTCTCTGGAAAGTCTTTGACACTGGGGCGTATTCTCTCCCTAGTTGATGCCAAGGAATTCCCACTCGTGGAATCTGGCCTATCATAAAGAATTTTCTCTTTCTGTACTTGATTCAGCTTAATAAATCATGTCAACCACTTATGGTGGACAACTAGAAGTCTTCACCCTACAAAACAATATCCCTTGTAGCTAGAGCTCATAAGGGCAGGAATCTATCACTTCAAATGTCCTCCTGCTAACCACAGTCCTCTGGCATAGCTGGAACCTCTTCACAACCCCTGAGATCAAGCTCTACTTGTTTTCCTGACCACTAGGACACCCGAAACACATTCTTCTTCTAATAACTGCCTTTGTTGGCCAATATTCTGAAATAACTTTGCTGAAATAACATCCACTTCAGATAAAGAAAGATGACATTTTTCACAAAGGGGATGAATATTTCATGAGGACAACTTGTCTTTTTAATAAATCACATCTAAACCAAGAAGGTTTAGAAAATGTAAACAGATCTCTCTCACTAAGTTAGTGGCACTGGCATGCTGGTAAATGGTGCGAGAATGAGAAATACTCCTTTAAGATACACCCACCACAGTTTGTGAACTTGTGTTACCAACCACACTAAAAGTTATCAGTGTGCTGCATGGTTGCGTTCAATATTTCACATATCCAAATCTTTATGCAATCAAGTGTTTCCAAAGCTCACAACTCTCTTTTCCTAAACAATATCTGTGCTGGAGTTGATCCTCCTACAAAGGCTTTCTTTCCAAATCTCTTCCAATAACTGCCTCCTTTTGCTCCCTGCAAGGCACAACCACCATCTCCAACCTTGTTCTTCACAACTACTTGGTCAGGCTCCTTGTGGTCTTGCTTCACTTCATACGGACCATTTCCCTTCCTGCTGCTTCCACCCTGGCTCAGGATAGGCAGTTCTTAAACGACTGCAAGGCATTTATCCAAGTGGGAAAATATAGCTATTCTGTGACTTTTAAGCATTTTTTGTCAAAACATGACCAATTCTTTCACTGTAGACTATAAATTTATAGGAAAAATTTTTTAAAAATACTAAAACTAATATTTATTCAGTACACTTTAAAATATTGAAAACATGAAGCTGTGAAGTATTTTACTTTTTTTGCAAATATCTAATTGATGATAGTTTGAATGATGTTCACTCTCTTCTCATTATATTACATTATATTACTTATGGAACGGAGTGGAAGTTTTTATTATAGCTTGGCAAACTATCACTTTCACAGTTTGGATCAGCTTCAAACTAGTTATATTCTGTATTTTCAAAGTTGTGAAATACCTATGAGAGTTCCTTTAATGTGTGTGTGTGTGTGTGTGCGTGCGTGTGCATGTATTTGCCATTGTCATTTTCTTTTCTGGGACAAATTTGTCCTTTTCATCACAACCATTTTCCTTATTTATGTCTCCATGCCTGCTTTCACTCAATTCCTCTGGCTGCACATCTGGAGTCTCTCAAATAGTGTTAATACTCTCCCAAACAGCTATTTCTTCCCTAACCATATTAATATCCAATTTGAGTTTCACTCACAATGTGTATTAGTCATAATTCTTCAGATAAATAAAAGGTGTAGACTCTATTCCTTTATGCTTTAAGGACAGGGACCCATGTTTGTTTCTTTGTTGCAGCTCTATCCAAAAGCCTGGGAACCAGGGACACTAGTGTGCAAGTCCCATGCAATTGCAAAGGCCTAAGCACCAGGAGTGCCAGTATCCATGGGTAGGAGAGGACGGACATCCCAGCTTAAACAGAAAGAGGAGAATTTCCGTTCCTCCACCTTCTCTTCCTATTGGATGGATGCCTGCTCACGTTGGTGAGCAGGTAAGGATGAGCTGATCTTAACTAAGTCTACTGGCTCAAAGTGTTCTATTCCGGGAGCATCCTCACAGACACACTGGGGATAATGTTTACCGGTTATCTAACCCAGTCAAGGTGACACTTAAAATTAAACATTGACACAGAGTTCTCGATTTTTGTTTCTTTCATGTGGCTTCATCTTTGTGACACTTCATCTATTAACCAATTTCCTCTTTTTATTAGCAATTTTGGAAAATGTTACATATGTTTATCACTGGAAAACACAACTATATATGTTCTATCAATATGTAAACTAAATAGCAAGTGTGGTGACCCATCGTTGGTAGATTTGGAAAGAAGTAATATGATTGATCAATGATCATGATTTGCACCTATTTTATTTATATAGTGACTTGAGGAATGAAAATACAGCAGTGAAATTTTATTTTGTGCAATCACTTTTAGTTCAAATACCATGGTAACTAAACTCTGAATTGTGTCATTGGGGAAATGATGACCTTTAACAAAACTATGATAACTGAAACCTGCATAGTATAGGAGCTGTGCTAAATAAATATTGCCCTGATTATTACTGAGACAATTTCTGGCTTCCCATTTGAACTTTAGCATTTCTAATTCATCTGACATTTCTGGTCTAGATTTTCCTCTAGGATAATTACTGCTTTATTCATCATTTAACCAGTCAGGGGTCTCATGGTATCTTACATGTAGTTTTCACCAAACCTGGATGAAACATAATTATAAGCATCCTGGTTTATCCTACACACTTGTACTCATGCCCTCAGAATTCATCTCCATTAAGCTCCCACTAGGTCATATGTGTTCCTGAACTCAAAACCAGGCCTGGAGAATTAAGACTGCCTTTTTTGCTGTTGTTTATGATAAATCTCTTTTTAAAAATTTTTATTGAGGAGTTGAGTTGTTGTACAATCATAAATGCATATGGAGTAATAATATGATATGCCCCTGATCCTAATCCAGATTCACCACCATCTCAGTCTCTTGACTCTTCTGTATTTCCTCCCTTGAACATATATAAATCTCTCTCTCCCTTTCTTTCTCTCTCTCTCTATAAAAAAATGTGTGTGTGTGTGTGTGTGTGTGTGTGTGTGTATGTGTGGTGTGGTATGTGTATGTCTCTCTCTCTCACTCTCTCTCTATATATAATTGATCATGCATTTTCCAGAATTAAATGATTGCATAAGTATTCTTTGGACTCTCAGTGGAGTAATTAGTAAACTACGTTATTGATTCCCCACCGCCAGATCTTTCTCTATCATTCTTTCCTCTCACCTCCCTTTTTCTTCTTCCCTCCCCCAACTACATATTTATTGTTCCCCCCTAGATTATGTGTTGTTGTGACTTTGGTGAGTCTACTACATGAGCTTGACCTTTCACCCAAGCCTGAGTTTTGCTCTAGCCTCCACAAATGAGGGAAAATATTTGACCCTTGAGTCTCTGGGTTTGACTAACTTCACTCAGCAGAATTTCTTCCATTGCCATCCATTTACTTTCCAAGGCTGCAATATCATATTTCTAATAGCTGAGTAGAACTCCATCATACACACACACACACACACACACACACACACACATACACATCACATAAACCAGAGCTTTTGGATCCATTCACCCAGTGATGGGCATTTGGGTTGATTCCATAATTTAGCTATTGTCAATTAAACTGCTATGAACATTGACTTTGCTGCGTCACTATAATGTGCTGATTCTAGCTCTTCTGGGAAAACACCCAGAAGAGAGATAACTGGCTGGATGCTCCAAGGACTCAGGTTCAAACCCCAGCACCATGTACACAACAAAGTGTTGGAGCAACATGTCGAAAGCCCCATGAAAAACTAAAAATAAATTGGTTCTCTCTTTCTCTCTCTCTTTTTCTTTTTTCTTTCTCTCTCACCGTCCCTCTTTTTAAAAAAAAAGAATTAAGAGATGAAGAGAGAGATATTTTCCTGTCTTTTTATCTTAAAATTTCAAAGGAAAATGTATGGTGTCAAGCTGGGCAGACTTCTGTGACTATCTCAACCAAGAGTAAAATGAAAGCAATTGAAAGCAATGTCAGGTGCATTTGAAGGCTAAAAGAGCACCTTGCACTTCTGCCTTGCCTTCTTAGGACACTTACTCTATGAACCTGGCTTCCCTATATCTTGTGAGGAAGACAAACTTGTCCATGTATAGAAACCATGCATAGGTGACATGATCAGTAGCCCATCTGAGACCCCAGCCATTACCAGACATGTAAACACAGATGCATCCAGATGGCTCCTGCCCCAGTACCCAGACGATTCTTGACCCCCACATCTTCGCACCTTCCCAGATAATTCTCAAGACATGGTGCAGCAAACATAGGTGATCTACCTGGTGTCTAGACTAAATTCCTCATTATGACATATATGAATACTAATGTCATTTTTAATAGAATTTGATGTCACTGAGATTGGGATGTTTGTCATGCAGCAATAGTAACTGGGACTGAAACACTTGAATTTGTAAGATACTTGTAGTAAAGTGAGTTGTGAGCTAAGTGAATTTATCTCTCCAAAATACTTTCTAACATTTCCAAAATGAACACAGGTATTTGTTTAGTTAATAAGGATATAGTGAACACCTGGTTAGGTGTGGATGAGAGAAAGAAGGGTCTGACATGCTACCTGAGTTTCATGTCCTTGCATGCTAGTGAGAAGAAGGAATTATGCATTGTTTCCTTTATCTCATCTGTATAAAAGATATTGGTATCACATTACCTTTTCTTGTTAAAAGTGTTAAATTAAGAAATTTATTTTGAAGTAGTCCCCAAGCTGTGATAAAATATGATGCACTAATTTTCCACTCTCGTGAAATATGCCAAGATATAGAAGTCTCTTGCCCCATGTAGTCAAATGGTTAATCTTGGAAAATGCCTATCTTCATTTTCTGTATCCCACTAGGTGAACCAACTCTAGATCATCCTTTATTCTCCCATCTCGTCTCCTGATTCCTTGTTTGAGCTGATGTACTTAAATATTAAGAATCTTTATAATCCAAATCAAATAAGCCAGTCAGCTTGTTCTGGACCTCAAAAGGATAGGAGGCAATTTGAATAGGAAGCAAGGATCAATTTAATCACCCGTGCACTCTATGAACCCAAAACATTGGCGTAAAGGCATAAGCCAATTGCTGGCATAAGTGCATGTGCCAGGAGTTGCTTGTTTCAAATAAACTCATCATCACAACCAGGCAACTCTAATACTTTATTTATCCTTATCAAGTGGGTTCTATTCAGAGGATGAGAAATATCTCCCCACCAGAAGATAGATTAGGGTTAGTCTCAAGAAGAGTTACGAGGGGGTCCCCATGGGATCAGTAGAGAGCAAATTCTATGGACAAATTCTTCAGCCGTTATAATTTTATGTTCTTGTGGTCTTCTTAGAAATATGAAGTGCAGTTTCACCTTTGGGATGAATGAAAGCTAAACTTTTACTTCCCACTTTCTGATTTTAAAAGGAGATGGTTTCTGAAAATCTAGAAGATTTTTGTCTAAATCATTTTGGGCTGAAATAGCTGGAGGTTGAAGGGAGGAATGACAAGGCCCTTAGAGGGATAACAAATGAAAATAATCAAAATTACCTCTTCATTGCATGAATGGCCAAAAACAGAGAGCTTTCATACAAGGTTCTACGCTTGGCAGCAAGTATTGCCCTTACACCGTTGAATGCCATTGCAATCATATGGCATCAGTAACAAATGAATTATAGCCAGAAAGTCTAAGGTTTGTTTGTGTAGGCATTAGATCTGAATTCTTCTCACAAATCTCAAATGCATGTTCATTCTGAACTCTAGCCATTTTTTTGACCTTTTTGCTGACCTGAAAGGGTTGTGTAGCTAGCATAAGACTCAAGCTAGTGTCTGGAACATCCCTCACAGTGGCCAAAATATTTTCTTCATGACTGTTAAGGAATTTCCAAATCACGTTGCTTTCTGAAATGGTTTTCCAGACTATCGGATTTTATTGTATTTCCCAATATAATCATTTCCAATTGCTGTCTCAAGATTTGAGGTATGTTCTTTCAATAGTACCTAAACATATTGCCAATTGATAGCAATATGCCAGGCCTATTAAATTATGTTTTGTCTCTGCAGTCCAGAAATAGGAACTTATATCTATTTTTTGTACTACTTCTAGATGTCTTTTTGGCCAGCAAAGTTAGCAACTTAAAAGCTTTCACTACAATAGTGGGAAGTAAAAAGGCAAATAAAAAAATCACCATCAGACCTTCTGAATGCATACTGTAGAGGAAAAGAAGAAAAGTGAATCAGTCTTCATGGTAACTGGATTAATAAGATGTCTAAATAAGGTGGTGGGGATGATTAAGGTTTGGATGGTCACATGCTAACCTAAAAAAGGAGTGTACTAGAGAAAGACAAACATTTCAAAACCTTATCTTAATTTAATTATAAAATTTATTTAAATCCTACTTTAAAAATCATATTTTATGCTGAACTACTGAGGGGGTTCCCATTAGTAAGAAAAAGCATGACTACGTTCACTGATAATATTCAGTATTGTTCTAATTCATTTCCAATACAAAATGATAAGAAAAAGATGTACATATTAAAACTGAATATAAATTATGTGCTAGTGATGTTTCATAAAACTAATTTTAAAATTAATAAAAACCATGAGTCAAGAAGGCATATAAAAGATAAACAAAACTAAAAATAAACTCTCATGAACCAACCTTAGTCAAATTAAATTTTAAAGGCAAAAATTTCCTGTATACACTGGCCACTCTAAAATATCTTGACATATAGTTAGAAAAACAGTATAACATGTATGAATAAATATTCAAAATCTGCTTATACCACAAGAATTAATTAATGGAAAGAAATCTTCAGAATGGATGAAAACATCATTATAATTTATATGTTCATTAAATAATTCTCCCCCAAACTAAATATGTTTAATAAAATTTTAACCAAATTTTCAACTGTGTTTTTGGAACTTGAGTACTTGACTCTAAATTTCTTCTAGACAAAAGTGTAGGATTACCATATATTTTATAAAAACTAACAAAGATTTAGCTACAGTGTATCAAAAATATAAGCCCAGTTAAAATAAAACTAAAGGACAAACTACATTATAAATATGATTTAAAATAATTATACAATGGGAAAGTAAATAATGTGTTTGAAAAGATAAGTCACAAAATAAGAAAGAAAAGCAGACTTTTAAATAAAAATTTGTTCCACTTCTTTCCTCCTAGAAAAATATGAAAATTAGTTTGATTATTGGTTTTTTACTACATTGTTTATTTCTTTTTTAATTATAATAGATTTGATTAATTGATAACCCAGTGTATTGAAGGAGTAAATATTGCTTATAATGTTAATAATGTAATTTGTGTTTGGCAGTATCTAGAATTTAAAGTGTTCTTAAGTTTTGACCTAGCAACTATACCTATAATAATTTTTCCTACAAAATAAGCACACAAAAATCAAATGATATATGCAAGACAAAGTAAATGGATGTTCAATACTGTATAGTGCACAAAAGCAAAAACTATATGTTACAATTTATATTTCAATTATTAGTAACAGAACATATTATAGCTTGAATAAGATGGATACTTATTTCTCTTGCATGCCAAAACTCAAGTAGGAAAGATCACATGGTTGTAACACTTCAAATCAAAACGCAGGCTCCCTCTGTCTTGGTCCACCATGTAGGCTTAAGCCTCCAGACAAGTGGCAGCATGTCTGAAAGGTAGGTAGAAAGACAAAGTGTGGCATTTTCTCTTCAAGAAGGATTTTGGAAAAAGACATGCAGCTCTTCTGCCCATAAACCATTATCTAGAATTTAGTCATATTGCTATGCTTAGCTTCAAGAGAGACTGGAAAATGTAGTATTTATTCCAGGAAGTCAGTCAAGGGTCTACATAAAAATGCAGAAAATCTATTACTATAGAAGAAATGGAAAAATGGAGTCTGGGGGAAAATCACCAGTCTCTGCTACACAAAATATATGACCAACAATGGAGAAATATATTTAGAATATTATTTAATCAAATACTATGCAGCTGTTATATCCTAAGGAAGCTTTATAGAAATTGTTATGCTAAGTTGTTGCAGAACAGGGGGTTCATTCAAGAGTTTCAAAAAGCGCATATGAAATGTTGGTAAGAATGTGGAAAAAAGGAACCCATACACACTGTTAGTGTGTATGTAAGTTAGTACAGCTGCTATGGAAAACAAGATGAAGGTTCCTATAAAAACTGAAAATAGAGCTATCATATGATCCAACAGTTCTACTACTAGGTACTTATCCAAAAGAATGGGAATCATGTCAAAAAGATAACTACACTCCCATTTTTATTTCAGCACTATTCACAATAGCCAAGAATTAACTAAGATGTCCATCAAGATGAACTGATATGAAAAGGGATGAAATTCTGTCATTTGTGGCAACATGGCTAGAACCAGAAGACAGTATATTAATTGAAATAAGCTAAGCAACTTTTTTGTTCACCTGTAGAAGCTAAAAAAATTAATCATATAAAATCAGTAGAAGAGTGATCACTCAAAGTTAGGAAAGCGACAGAGAAGAGAGGATAGTAAGAGGGTAAATAATGAGTACCAAGACAATACTAATTCTGCTGATCCCTGAACATGGAAGGTCTTCCCATATTCTAGTGCCTTTTTCAATTCTTCCTTCAGGGTTCTGTAGTTTTTAATGTAGAGGTATTTTACCTCTGGTTAAGTTTGTCTTTGTCAAAAAGAGATGTTGAATTTGTTGAAGGCTTTTGCTGCATCTTTCAGATTATCACATAGCTTTTTAAATCCTGATTTTATTTATGTAGTGTACACTTATTGGTTTGCACATATTGGACCATTCTTGCATCCCTGGAATGAAACCAACTTGATCATGGTATGTGATCTTATTGATGAGCTGCAGAATTCAGTTTCAAAGATTTTATTCATGACTTTTACATCTCTGTCTATCAAAGATATTTATCTGCAATTTTCTTTTTTTTGATATGTCCTTATTCATTTTTACCAATCAGGTGATAGTAACTTTGTAGAACAAGTTCAAATGCTCATTTTTACAATTCCCTGAAACATAAAAACACCTTAAGGTAACTCAATACCAATCTGATGCAAGTTAGGCAATTATTTTCAGTCCAAAAAATGCCTTAAAGAGTACAGAAAATTTTATAAACAATTACTAAGAGGAAATTAACATTTGTCAACTTAAAAATATTTTCACACTTTTTTCTGTAATAGTGATTTTCCCTTTAAATACAGATATTAGCTAACATTCATAACACCAATTTTCCATGACAAAATAGTCATTTTTACTCTGCATATGGTAATGGGTCTTGATCAAGATATAAGCAGGGCAGCATAAAAATGTGCTTATGCAAAGAAAACTATGATCCATGTATTAGAAAAATATTCATGAATATGCTGATAGCTGTTTTTGACTTTGGTGAGATGAAAGTTCAACTGTTTTGCCTTAGTAATAGGATAACAATTGTAAGCCAGATTCCATGGCTTCTAAGGATCCAAAATCCACTTGTGGACCCAAGATACACACAGACAATAGATAATTAGCCTTACAGACTGTACCTCTTGTTTTGGCAAGTATATGCAAATGTTATGAAAGAACAAAAAGAAAAAAAATATTGTGACCCATGTAAAAAAGGCCAGATTTTCAAAGAGGCAGGATGGATAAGCTTTGGATAAGGGAAGAGAAAAACTGCACTCTTGAGGCTGGGGCAACAGCAGGAGGAATAGAGAACAAAGTTCCAAATGAGAATTATCCACCCAAAGGACAGCAAAATCAGTTTGCTTTGGGATCAAGCCAGTTTAAAAAGCATGGGCTTTCTCCCAAGTTAAGTGAAAAGACAGTGGGAGATTGAGCAAGCAATTAATGAGTTATAAAGACCATCAATTTTGAGAGTATGTGTACAGTTCATGACCTTTCCCTCACTCCTTTACAAACAGACATACTATTACAAAACCTACCTCAAACTAGGATCTGAACTGTCTAGTAGTCTGGAAACTCTAATGAGGATAATGACATTACAAATAAATAGAAAAAGTAGGTAGTGAACATCTTACCCCATCTGAATGACCAATGCTTATAGCAAAACTGTAGTTAGCAAAGTCAATAGTCCATGCTAATGCTGGTTTTGATTTCTTGCTTTGATATTAGATTTTGCCTACAGGATTTTTACCAACATATCTGGAACTTAAGAACTACTGAAAGAAGGCCAAATAATAAGCAAAACATGAAGTAACACAATTTCTTGGTAGAGGTGCATTGTTGTGATCTGAATGTGAGTTGTCTTCCAAAAGTTCTTGTGTGACAATGCAGGAAGGTTGAAGTGAAATGATTGGGTTGTGAGAGCCTTAACCCAATCAGTGAGTTAATCCCTTGACAGGAATTTTCTGGCAACTGAACACAGGTAGGATGTGGTTGGAAAAGGGGGGTCACTGGTGGCATGGCTTTGGGGTATATATTTGGTGTCTGGCTTGGAGTTTCATTCTCTGCTCTCTGGATCCATGCCCTCCACCATGATGTTCAGCCTCATCTTGAGCACAGAGAAATGGAGCTGACATTCTATGGAGTAAGACCTCTGAACCATGAGGCCCCAAATAAGGTTTTATGCCCTAAATTGTTCTTGCCAGATATTTTAGTCACAGCAGCAAAATAGCTGACTAATACACCAATTTTTATCACCCATGATCCCTCTGCGCCCAGACTTCTGGACCTTGCGAAACATTAGATAAATTCTTTCTGAGGATTTTCTCTTCCTCCTCAGGAGGCTTGTCTTATGTTTTCTTTCTCTAATATCTTCAAGGTTAGTTGCCCTGTGAGAATTGGAGATTGTTAACCTAGCTGATAATATATTGATCAACTACCGTTAACTACTTAATTTGCTTATCATTCCCATAGCTCGAATCAAGAAAGGCCTAGGTGGAAACATTTTTTCAGATAGAAGGATCTGTGAAGATTTTGTTTTCATACATTAATAAAGAATATTCTTTCTCCTTGGATGATAAGAGTGTAAAAATGAGAGTAAAATACTAATCTACACTGAGGGATACTAATCTACACTGAGGGAAGGGAGTCAAACCATTACAACAACAAACTTCAGGAAAGAGGAAACCTCTGCAGAGGTGGACTGTTCTGAAGGAACTGCCTTGTGCAAACAGATGTGATAGACTCCAGTGTGGCTAGGATAAAAGAGGCTGGGTTCAGCAACAATTTTTTCCCATAGGCATAGTAGTTTTTTGAATGTTGAAAAAAAAAGTTATTTAATACTCCAGGAGGATCTTCTTTGAAATATGAGATGGAAGGAGTCAGTACTACTGGGAGATATGTCTCAACTATACACTTCCTTCAGCTTCCAACCTCATATGACCACGTTGTTAGTCAGTTTTTGATCACTATGACAAAATACATGACAAGAACAGCTAATAGGAGGAAGGACTCATTTAGGTTCACAGCTTCAAAGGATTCAGTTCATGATTGACAGGCTCAGCACATGGCATCGAGGAAGCAGAGAGACAGGGTGAGGAACTAGGCAGGAGATATAGCCCCCAAAGTCATGCCCTCAATCACCTGTAGTTAACACTGAGTAGCCCATACAAATTATTAATCCATCAAATGGATTAATTCACTGATAATATTACAGCTTTCATAATAATCTTTTCACCTTTGAACATTGCTGAATTGCCTAACACCTGAGATTTTTGGGAGACATTCCGGATCTAAACCATAATTCACATATTTAGAACGTAAAGCTATGATTCATAATTTTATGGGATTTTAGCTTCTACCAAGGCCCTCACTACCCACTCAACCTTTGGAGCTCCTGTGGTATCCACTTTATCATCCCCAGGCTTTTTGAAGGCCTTTGTCCTCTAAATAGAGCATCTGGTCATTGAAGTTAGAGTTGTTTGTATGACATGTTTTTCAATCTTTTTACTTTTAACATCTATAGTTATATTTTGTATTTGCATGTTTTTATTTGTAGATAACATCTATTCTGAAAATCTGTCTTTTAATTGATGTGTTTAGATCATTTATACTTTATATAATATTAATTTTTAAATATAATGTTCCTTTTTTTGTTAGTTACCTATGATCTTTTACTTGTTTTGCATTTTCTTCCTTCTGTGGGGTTATGGGAATATCTTCTGTATACAATTTTATGTAATACTTCTAACATATGTTTTTGTATAGACTTTTTATTAGCTAATCTGAGGACTGCAATACACATATTTAACATATTTCAGTCTATGTAGAATCAATATTTTATTGTTCCCCACTGGAATATGGAAACAATACCTATGATTAGGTAGGTTTTTAGCCTCCCCATTTATGTTGTAGTTTTTATATATATTACATCTACGTACATTGGAAACTTTATCAGATATACTATGATTTTCACTTTTATCCATCAAATATATTTTTCACTTGTTTTTTAGAGAGAGAGGAACAGTGAGATAGAAAGAGAGAGAGAGAGAGAATCAATTTTATCTAGCTTTACATGTGGTGTTCATTGCTCCAACACTTCATTGTGTACATGGTGCTGGGATTTGAATCCGCATCCTCACACATGCCAGGCAAGTGCCAGAACTGCTGAGCCACCACTCCAGTTCCTATCAAATATATTTTAAAGAGTTCAGGAGAAGAGAAATAATCTTTCATAGTTAATAAATATTCACTATTTCTGTTGCTTTTTCTTCATTCCTGAAATTTCAAGTCTCTATCATTTTCTTTAGCAATTCTTTTAAGTGCAGTTCTGTTGTCAAGGAATATTTATTTGTCTTTCAGCGTTGAGTGTCTTTTCTTAATATTCTTTACTGAAAAATATTTTGTTGCATGTAAAATTATGGATGAGTTCTTTTCTTTCAGAATTGGAGATTAGGTGCTACTTTATTCTATATTTATTCTATATATATTTTAATGATAAATCCAGTTACTCAAATTGCTGTTTCTCTAGATGTAATGCATTGTGTTTGACTACTTTCTAAATATTTTCTTTTTCTTTACAATACAACATTTTAATTCTATTATGCCTGTATCTGGATTTTTTTTCCTTTTTGAAGTTTGTTCACTTTCTTGAATAGGTAGGTTTATGTCTTTCACCAACTATGGCAATTTTTCTTCAAATATATTTTCTTCAAAATCCACATCTTTTCTCTCTCTTTCTGGTTCTTTAGTGTTGTGAGTGTTATGCCTTTTGGCTTAGGTCCCTGAGGCTCTACTAACTTTCTTTTGAATTTTTTTTCTCTGTTATTCAATCTGGATAATTCTTTTGATCTGTCTCAGTTTGACGTGTCCTGCTACCATCTTGATTTGATTATTGAAATCAGTCAGTGAATTTTCTTAATTTATTTATTATATTTTTTGTACTAAAATTTCCATTTGGTTCTTCGTTATATATTCCATTTATTTTCTGAGACACTATCTTTCTTTTCATCCCAAGAGTATTCAACCTTTCTTTCTGGAAATTTTTTATAATAGCTGCACTAAAGAATTTGTCAGAACATTCTAACATCTGTGTCATGTCATCACTAGCATCTGTTGATTTTCTTTTTCCATGTAAGTTGAGATTTCCCTGTTTCTTCACATGCTGAGCAATTTTGGATTGTGTCCTGAACATTTTGAAAATTATAAAACTGTGGGTCTTGTTTAGCCCTATGGAGAATTGCTGCTATTTTGTCTTACTGAGCAAACACTGTGATTAGATTCAAGTTGGAAGATCTGAGTAGCCTTCTATAGGTGAGGGATTCAATGTCAGTTCCAGTTTTGAAGGCTTTGTAGTGTTACTTGAATCTACTTGAATGTGTGCCACCCAGTGGCTAGTTTGGGACCAGACTGATGGCCTATCCTTCAGTCTGTTCTTAAAGTTGTTGGCATGCAGTTCAGGACCAAATCCATGTGTGTATAGCTGAGGAGTGAGCCCAAGAGTTCATAAAATTACAGGGCTGATTTCCCCAAGTTCCTCTTTCTCTATGATCTACCTCTTAATTTTTATTTTCCTGTGGCTCCCTTTCAGTCCTCCAGCCATGAGGCCAGGGCTCTACTTGCCCTGCTCTGCTGTGTGCTTCCTACAGCTGTACTCACATTTGAGCTAAGAAGTAGGATGACAGAGAAAGAATAAAGCAATGCATGTTTACCCCACTTCCTTGAGACTACAAATACGCTGATCTACAATCCTGCCATGGGGCTGGGACACAAGAGACCAACAAGAAAATAAAAGGACTGGTAAAAAAGAGTTTTCTACACTCTTTCTGAGTACTTGAAGATCTGTTTCTCACATCTTGAGCCTTAACTACAGAACATCCATAGCTCTTTCTTTAAGTATCAATACCCACCTCGGGATTTCAGGCTGCCTCGAACCAAGACTGGGGGATACTAGAGAGCAAAAAAATGATGAACTCATTACAATTTCTGCAGTACTTTAAATTATATTTTTCTTATTCAGTCTATCTGCTATTATTTATTTTTAGAGTCTTCTAGTAGCTGGTCTAGGCATTTTGTACAGTTTCTATACATACAAAAGTATGTTTACACTGTCTTTCCCTAATATTCTTCTAGCTAACTCACCATTATGGAGCATAAAAAGAAGAATAAAGTAAACGATATCAGACTTTTCTGCAAGTAAAAACTTTATATTTTAGAGTTAGGTGCTTAAAATTATTCCAGAGCCACGCCTTCTGCACGGTAGGTGGTTGCAAGAGTCAAATCTGGATTGCCTACTTTCATATGGCAGGAGGATTTTCAGTAAAAGTCAGAATTTATTATTTAGGGTAACTTACTGCTTTCTTGAGCACTTCAGTCTTGTTTTGGGTCTGCTGTCTGCTGGAAACTTTCATTTACTAAAAATCACTTAACCGCAACTTCCTGATCAGAAGGTGGAAATTATGTTCAGATTAAGCCACTCTTCTTGGTGGCTGACAAATACTGCCAGATGGATGTGAGGTTGTGAGTAGCCTACTACGTGGAAATCTGCAGGGAGCTAATGGAAGTAGGAGAGGAGCTAAGCACCTTTCTCATTCAGTGAATGAAGTGATTGACTTGTTGGCCTTTTTCTTTAGTCATTGACTGCTCATATGCTACAAGCAGCATAAGTAAGTAGAGAACCTACTACTTCTACTCAGATGAGAATGCACTGATCCTGCTCACCATCCCTCCTGTTCCTGAGTCTTCTTTGCTCTGAACTCTCTCTTCTGCTAGCTTCTCTCCAGCTTGGTTCCATCAGACTTTCTAGGTGATCTACTTCTCTGGCACTAAATCTTACTCAGTACTTAGTATTTTTCCATGGTCATTTGTGTTTGAGTTTAATAAGGAAAAAAAAAACACTAAGAATTAGGAACTTCATAAATCATTGAAAATAATCATTGAAAACCTGAAGTGGCAAAAGTCTCTAATTTTACATTTAGCACTACAGAGATAGAGAGGCAGCCACCCAGGGTCCACCAGCTGTACAGATTTCACATCATAGTATCCAGGATGGAGAATGGCAGTGCAATGCTACAAAAACATGCCTGGGAAATCCACACTTACACCCACTGGCATTGAAATGGCTTCTATGTCAGCCTTCCTGGTCTTGGTGAGAGTGCATCTCATTGGTGAAATCCCACACAGACTGAAAGCACTTATTGCCAAGGGAGTCTAGGAAGTATAGCTCCCAGACTTCTACCCTCAGCAATTCAAGAAAAGAAATGAAGTGGTATAAAGAACATTGAGTGACGGTAGTTAACATATAACAAAGTAGTAATGTTCAATTCCAATGGAAAGGCAAAAGATGTCTTGTATCTGGAATGCCAAGCCTTGTTGGTGTTTATCTTTGCAAAAGAGAATTTCATTAGCTATAACATCTGATCATAGTGATTTTGCACAAGGCTCGAAGGTAGTAAAACAAATAATGAACTAATTAAATCAAGAGTAATGCTCAATGTAAAAATAACCCCATATACTAATATTTTTAATTACTAGGAGGGGATGCAGCATTCTGTGTTTGATGGTGAATGACTTGTCTGCTATAAATTCTGGTTTTAAAAAAATCCCTAAAGCACAAGGAATCTATAATTGGAACAAAGTTTTTGGAAAATATAAAGAGACATCTGAGCTCATTATGTAGTGATTTATTGTGAATACTTGTGATAAATATTTTTAGTTTAAGCTGATTAAATAGTAGAATGTCCTGAGAATACTTAGTGAACTATGTTTATCATGGAATTACCATTAATAGAGCACAATGCAAGGGATCTTCTTTCTGCAAATAAAAGAAATATTTTTATCTTAAAACAAGCAAAAAAATAAAGAAAAATATTTTAACTTATAAGTCTTCTATTTTTGCAAATGTGCATAAATTCTATTGGCATTGTTTCGAGTAACATTTCCTATTTAAGCTTACACATTTAAAATATATATCATTAAATTAAAGATGAATCTTTACAAACTTTCTCAGTCTTCTCAAGAACATTACTACATTTTCTGTCATATAAGTGAATTATTGCAACATTAAATACAGAATGGAAGAGTTATGTTTTAAAACATAGAACATATAATGTAAGTGAGGCATTTTGAAATTCAAATAAAACGCCTTTTGAAAGAACATTAATACTGAAAATCAAAAGAAGTAGTTTCACTTAAAATGACCTTTACAAAGAGCATGTACCATACTGGTAAACTTATTGTACATGGGTTTAAAATTATACCAAAATGAAATAAAATTGATGTCTCTATAGCACAAATGAAATAAAGTAATTGTTAAATGTGTAAAAAAATTGAATGTGGTACAAATGTGTTTCCAAATTTTGATTTGAACAAAATCATACAAAGTTCCACATTATCTATTACACATAGCAACTCATTGATCTTGGCAGTTTGTTTGTTCAGCATATTTTTCACAGCAATATTGCCTTATCTCAAAGTCATTTCATAGTGCTTGCCTCAATCACCATTTACAATGATTATTTCCTACTTTGAATTATTAAACAACTATCTATATACTGTACATTAGAGTTATTACACAAGCATTAAAGAGTTCATTGGTGCTGGGGGTGTGTTTTGCCCTTAGTTGTGTAATTTATACTTTAATCCTTGCTTATCATTCTTCCATCTTTTCAGCCTGATTCTCTTAACACTTACTTTTGCTCCACAAACTATATTTATGTCTTAATCTTGGGTTCTTCTTTTAGGGAATACAGGTTTAGAAAGCATCTTTCAACCTAGTACAATGTTGAATTTTTGTTCACAGGGAAGAATGGACCAAGAAGGTTTTGGACATGTGTAACTTTAGTCACAGTGGAAAGAAAAAGTGAATTTCTACAAAGAAAAAAGAACTATAAATTATGTCGACAGTATGAATGATGAAACTTTCAGATTTTCTCCATGAGTAGGTGCAGAAGTTATCATCTAGGCTTAAACATTTTATGCAAAATTTGAAGAACTCATTTCTCATGGAAGATTCCTTTTTGAGTAGCTAACATAAAAATGCCTGAAGATATTGATGCTGTAGGCTCTGCTACAGTGACATCTACTAATTACCATGTCCTACCCTGGCATGCTTAGCTTCAAACATCATTTTTTGTACACTTCTAAGTAGAACCGGAGAATATCTAATGTGAAAAAACAGAGCTAAAAACTAAGAAGGAAACAGGAAAAAGAAATACTGAGAGCATTGGCAAAATAGCATGCCTACGAGGGGAAACTCCAAATAAAATAATATCCCCAAAGATAAGAGTATCTGTACTCTTGAAACAGTTAGATGTTATGTTTATCTTAAGAGAATGTTTATAGTAAAAACTTAATACAAACAGAGGCAAAAACCATATAGAAAGTGTGAATGAAAATGCAATGGGAACAGAGATGGAGGAGAGAGAAGAAGAGAATCAAGGAGATGTGATGAAACAGGGAAGAGGGAAAATGGAGAAAATGCATAACAGAAGGCAGAAATCAAGCAAATTAAAGAAATAAAAGAAGGTTGCTGGAGACAGTCTGGATAGGTGGAACAGATATTAAAGAGATGAGGAAGGAAAGAAGAAACTAGAGGAAAGGAAATAGAGGGGAAAAAAGAGGAAACAAATTGAGAAATAAGAAGTCCAGAAGCAGAGAGAAAAACAAGTGGGAAACAGAGGGAAAGGTTGGAAAAATAGAGTGTTAAAAGAAAGAGACATGGGAGTGCAGACATCCTTCAACACAGGGATTTAATTTCCTTTGGATACATAAAAATAAAGTGGGATTTCTGGATCACATGGCTCTATTTCTGACCTTTTGAGGAGCCTTTGCACCATTTTCTGTAATGGCTGAATGTTCTAATTTACATTTTCAGAAAGAGTTCCTCTCTTTCCACAGCTTCACGAACACCTGTATCATTCATCCTTTTTTTATAAGAGCACTTATAACCCATTTGAGGTGATTACCAATTTCATTTGCATTTCCATAATAATTGGTGACACTGAGCTCTTTTTCAAGTATCTGTTAGTCATTTGCCTATCTTTTGAGAAATGTCCAGTCAGATCATCTGCACATTTCTTGATCAAGTCGTTTTGTTGTTGTTATGGGGTTGTTTGAGTTCTTCATATAATTTGTATATTAACCCCTTGTCAGATTATTTTCTCCCACACTGTGGGTTGTCTCTTCTTTTCACCAACCATTTCCTTTGATGTACAGAAAGAAGCTTTTTAGTTTTAGGCAATTTCATTTGTCTATTTGTGCTTTTGTTGCATGTGCTTTCAGAGCTATATCCATAAAATCATGGCTTGGACTACTGTCATAGAGACCTCCTTATTGTTTTCTTCTAGAATTTTACAGTTTCAGTTCTTCTGTTTAGATCCATTTTAAGTTGGGTTTTGTACATGTTCTAAGATGAGGCTCAAATTAATTCTTCTATACTTGGAAATATAGATTTCCCAGCATCACTTACTGAGTACTCTTGGAATCTTTGTAAAAAACCAATTAGCCATAAATGTGATGTACATGCACGTGCGCGCACACACACACACACACACACACACTGGTACACTATTCAGCCAGGCACAGAAAGTACCACATGATTTCATTCACACATAAAAACTAACATTGTTGAACTCATAGAAGTAGAGAGTGCTGGTTACCATGGCAAATCTGGCTCCCATAACCTGCCATCCATTTACTCTGTTGTTCAATACCTGTGTAAATGTGTAGCAGTGTGAGGATTAACTCATAATCCAGTAGGAAAGGACTCTGTTTACTAAGATATGGGTTTTGTGTGTAGTACCTTTTTCCTTCTATTCCTAGACTCTGTTTCTTTCCCAAATTATTCAGATCAGCACCTCTTGCTTCAGTCAGTTGCAGTGAAGTTGTTTCATACATTGGTAATGTAGGATGTTCTTATCACAGACTGAATTCTTTCCTGGGATCCCCTATCTTCCTAAATAAAAAAAGCATTGTACATATAGTCCTATGGATGTTGACAAAGGCATAAGGTTATGTTTTCACCATTACAGTATCATACAGGATTTTTTTTTTTACTGCCCTAAATATTCCCTGGGATTCACCCTATCCTAGATTCCCAGGCAACTACTGTTATTGTGCTGACTATAACTTTGTCTCTTCCAGAATGTCATATATTTGGACCCTATAGTATGCTGCCTTTTCAGACAGACTTCTGTCATCTAACAATACATATTTAGTTATCTGCATGTGTTTTCGTAAGTTGGAAACTATCTTTTTATTGCTGAACGGGATTCCATTATATGGACATATCATAATTTTTAATCTGTATACCTACTGTAAAACATCTTCCAAGTTTTTATTATGAATAACGCTGCTGAAAATATAAACAGATTTTTGTGTGGACCTAAGCTGGCAACTTTATTGGATAGTTTTGAGGAGCATGATTGTGGGGCTGCATGTGAGACCTTGCAAAGCTTTGTAAGCAACTGACAAATTACCCTCCAAAGTTTCAACACTATTTCCATTCCCAACAGCAATGAATGAGGGTTACTGTTGCTCTTCACCCTTCCTAGTATTTGGTATTGTCAGATCTCTCTTTTTTTTTAATTTTGGCCATTAAAATACTTACATAATAATACTTTTTTACTGTCATCATTTGTATTTTCCTAGTGATATATGATGCTCAGAATCTTTTCATACATTTATATGTCATCTTTTGTGTATTTCTTCATTGAGTGTTTTGTTATTTTTTGTTGAGTTTTAAGTGTTCCTTATATATTTTAAACAAGTCCTTTATAAGATATGAATTTTGCAAATATTTTCTCCCCATCTTGACTTCTGATTCTGTTAAGAATGTCTCTGTCACAGAGCAGAAATTGAACATTTTTAATAAAGGCAACTTTCTTTTTCATAGATTGTGGTTTTGTGTTACATTTAAAATATCATCAAGTCATGTAGTCACCTAGATTTTCTTTTCTTCTAGAAGTTATATAGAATTTATGATGTTTATCTAGATCTATTATCCATTTTATTTAATGTTGTGAAGGGTGTAATGTCTGAGTCTAGATTAATTTCTCTATATTGATGCTTAATTGTTTCAGCACCTTTTACCAAAAGACTACCCTTTCTTATTGAGTTGCCTTTTGTGCTTTTATCAAAGATTGGTAGACTGACAATATCTATGAGGGTCAATTTCTGGGCTCTTTATACTATACCACTTATTTATAATCATCATTGCCATATTTGAATTATTTTAGCTTTACATTAAGTCTTTAAATGAGCAGTATCTGTCTTCTGGCTTTTTTTCGTTAGTATTTTGTTGGCTATTTGGGATACTTGATTGTAAACAGCTTATTGGTATATTCATGATTGTATTGAATATGTAGACTAAGTTGTTAAGGATTGACATGTTATAAACATCATCTTCCATGGGGCTGGAGAAGTGGTTCAGTAGTAGATCGCTTGCCTGGCATGCATGAGAACCTGGGTTCAAACCTCAGCACTGTATATACAACTAAGTGTTGGAAAAGCAAAAACCAGAAGAAAATTTAAGTAAAAATTGACTTGTTCTTTCTCTCATTCTCTCTCAAAATTAAAAATAAAATATTCATCATCTAGTGCTTGAAGATGGAATATCTCTCCATTTAGATTTTCTTGGATATGTTTCAAAAGTTTTATAGATTTCTACATACTCTGTCTACATTTCCTTAGATATATACCTAAGTGTTTCTTTATCTGTGTTATTGTAAGTGGTGTTGTATTTTTAAATTTCGAATTCCATTTTTCCAGTGTTGTTATACAGGAAAACTATTGACTTTTGAATATTTACTTGCCATAATCAATTATTAGTTGCATGACTTCCTTTTTAAAGAATTTTCTGTAGACACAGTTGTTTCATCTATTTTAAAAAATACAGTTTTGTGTCTTCCTTCCAGAAACATGCACTTATGCTTCCTCTCTTCACCTTCCTTCAGTGCCTGTTCAACTTCTCGTAAAAGATGGAAGAGAAGTGGTGAGAAAGAACTTCTTCATTTTCTTCCTGATTTATTTCCTCACCATTAGTATGATGTTAGCAATAGAACTTTTGTGGATATCCTTATTGAGTTGAGAAATTTCCTCTCTGTTCCTGAGAAGAGATTATATTTTTTTAAATCATGAATGGGTTTTGGAGTTCATCATATGCCTTTTTCCATATTTATTAATATCATCACATGATTTTTTCCTTCCAATCTTTGAGATGAGAAATCGTTGGGATCCTGAAGTTAAAACACTGGTCTCCCAGGAATTATAACCCCCAAGTTAATCCACATTAAGTCTCCAGAAACTCATTAAAGTTAACATTTAAGTGCTCCTATCCATTTACAGCGACAGTGGCTTCTGCTCCTGGTGATCTGGTCTCATCCATGGTTATCTCTATGTATGTTTCTCTCCAGGTTTTCAGAGTGGTAATTTTTCCTGTGACATCATATCTCTAGTAAGTCTAATAAAATAGTTGATTTTTTTACATTGTTCAGTTTCTTTTTTTCTTATTTGAGGATGACATTGGTGAATTTCAAGTTTTTTTTAATGAAACTGAAAGTCGACTTGAATCTACTCGTCATGTTGTGAACATGGTAACACATTTTTTTCAGAACCTCTAGTCTGATACCTATGTCTACCAATCTTTCATAAATGGCTGTCTTCCTGTTCCCACTTCCTCTCTCTGACACTCTCTATGGGGTTCATTGTTGTTGTTATTTTATCTTCCAGGTTGTTTAGCATGGCAACCACATTATAGATTTTGGAGGACTTTTCAGAGGTTTGAGCCTGAGAAAACTCATGTTCCTTGGTTCATGGGATTTTTCATGACTGTTCATTAGCCACAGTGTAATTTTCTCTGCTCTGTAGTCCAAGAAACATCTCGATAGCATCTCTAGATTGTGATGATCATCTATAGTGATTGGGATGGGGAAAGTTATGTTTTGTTGTTTAATGCTTTAGCTATTTAGCCTCTTCCTGTCCACCTTGACTTCACTTAGCATAGAATTGTAGGAATTATCTCAGGTTAGTGAATTAGCAACAGCGACTCAGTATCACCATCACTGTTAATACTTACTGGGACATAAGCTCTAGCTAAACCTTGCCTGGACTGAGATGGAAGAGAGTGGAAAAACAGTTCTGATGAGTTAGTGCTTGTGCCAAGTCAGTGGGCAACTTGGTAGCTTCATAACTATTTGCTAGAAGCCATATTCTTTCTCTCATGGTATGTTTGGATAAAACAAATCATGATACATCTGTTTCCTGTTCCCCCATCCCATCTCCTTTCATCGTGTTTGAATATGGTGAAAATGTTTCTGTCATTTTGGAAATGGTCAATAGGAACTTTTGTCTTTTTGGAGACTGATTGACTTTTATGTCCATATAACTCCATTAAAATACATGTGATTACACACAGGAGACATGGAGGCTTAGGAAACACAGACAGAAGATAGTTCTGCTAGCAAAATATGCCTTTAAACAAAGTTTACATAATAGGTATAATCATGTGGAACTGAACAGAATCTACTTTCATTGATTTCTGAAGTTGGTCCAGATTAGTGGGCATAACAAGAAACTCATACTAACCACAATACCTTTCTACTGAAAAATATGATATTTGATTAATTTACTGAGGTCTTTCATCTATATGAAATTTTTTCCTGTTAATTTTTAGGGCTGGCATTTGTAAGCAAGTTCTAGTTTGCAAAGTTGCTCATTTTTTCAGCTCCTTTGAAGTTCATTATTTTGATTCTTGCAGTTGTCCCCTACCTGGATAACAAAAAGTGTTACTAAGGACAGATTTCAACCATTTGCCTAACAGTTGTGTGTTTCTTATCAGAAATATGTGCCATTGATGTTATTACTATCTTCCATTTCTCTCTATATAAGTTCCATATCTAAACTCATCATTACCATAAACATTTCTTTTTTTTTTTTTTTTTTTTTTTAAAGAGAGAGGGACAGTGAGAGAGACAGAGAAAGGAAGAAACAACTTTATTTAGGTTTTCACATGGCCTTAGTTGCTCCAACACTTAGTTGTGTACGTGGTGCTGGGGTTTGAACCCAGGTCCTCATGCTTGCCAGGCAAGCGCCGAAACCGCTGAGCCACCGCTCCAGCCCCAACATTTCTTTTTAATATGGTCATGTCTCACCTGAAATGATCTTGCCTCCTAAAAATAGTATGCATGCTATTGCTTTCACAAAAATCAGAGAATCTGAAGTGATAATGCATTTTGGAAATATTAAGAAACAAGTCTGAGAGCAGTGTAAAAGATATATTAGATTTTTCCAGTTCTGAAGGAATTATCTCCAGAGCCACAACTGAGTGGCTGGCTCATTCTCTGCCTTCATTTCCAGCAGCCAACTGTGAGTGGAGAGCTACTTCATAGTGTCTCATGAGTGACCATGACTTTCCACATCAGTCTCAGAGCTGATCATGATCTGGAACTACAACTGTGATGTTTCTTGAGCTGAAAAAGAGTGAAAATTGTTCTATTGTTAATGATCAATAGGAAACACACACACACACACACACACACACACATACAAATAAACCCAAGATACATGCTTTCTTAGGCCTAAATTTATAAGGAAAATCCTTATGTTTCTATAATGTGGTGATAAGAAGAGCATAATTTACATATATTTATAAACTCTCTGGAAATCTCAAGTTGTGGTAATCTCATTTAATTCATTGCAACATAACTTTTACCATTATATCTTTTATCTGAAATATCACTTCTGTACTGCTCTATTTTCATGTAACCCAGAGTTTACATTTTTTTATTTTAGTATGAAGATGTTTATGTTAAACATATAAAAAGTTAAAGTAGGTCCCAATGTATTATTATTTGTCTGAAATAAAATTCTCATATAAATTTAGGCACTTCCATTGAAACCTATCCTGGTGTTAAACACCTGATAACAGCCTGTGTCCCATTTATTCTACCCAAGACCCTATGATATATCATCCATTAATCCCTGAAGATTTGAACACAGGTTTTCCAGTATAAGGTGACTTTTTATTTTGTTGGCTCATTTTGCAGCCCCCATACCTTTTTCCAAAGAGTTAACTCTGGAAGTTTGGTAGAACCAATCTTAATGAATCCAAAATATTTCCTGTCACATTTTTTTTTAACACGGTATCACTTATTTACATGTGGAATCTAAAAATTAGATGCTGAGAATAGAATGGTGACTAACAGAGGCCAGGGAGTCTAGGGTGTGTAGAACAGGGAAAGTTAATGAATGGATATTAACTTACAATTAGGTAGGAGTGAGAAATTCTGGTATTCACAGTATATTGAATGTAAATAATATGGTACCATAGATACTAAAAGGAAGAAAGAATTTTGGAAGTTGTCAAAGTGATAAATATTTGAGAAAATATATATTTATCCTGATTTAAATATTGTACAATGTATACCTATATCAAAACACAACATTATGCTCCATTACTATTACAATTTTTAGGTCTTAAAACTTTTTTATTACAAAATTTAGTTATTGTACAATCAAAAATGCATCCAATGAAACAATATGATACATATGTGTTCTTAAAATTAGATTTACCCCCTAGATCCCACCCTATTCTCCCATCCTTACCCTTTCCCCCCAGCCCCACCCCCCTCCTTCCCGATACATCTCTATGAATGCCCTACTTCATGTGTTACTGTGCCTTTGCTGGGTCTAATACATAAGAATTGATCACCTTTCACACAGGCCTGGGTCTAGCTCCAGCCTCCTCAGATGAGTGAAGACATTTGACCCTTGACTCTGGGTTGACTGGACAGCCACTTGCAGAACGCTGAAATTAGACCCTTATTTTTCACCTTGCACAAAATTAAATCAAAATGGATCAAGGAACTAGGAATTAAACCAGCTACCTTGCAACTGCTGGAAGATAAATTAGGACCAATACTCCAGCATTTGGGAGTAGGGAAAGATTTTCTCAACATGTCACTGAAAGTAATAGAAGTAAAGTCAAAAATCAGTGAGTGGGATGTCATAAAGCTAAAAATCTTTCGCACAGACAAGGAAATGATCAAAATTGTCAAGAGACTTCCTACAGAATGGGAGAGAATTATGGCCTGTGATTCTTCTGACAGGGGACTAATATCCAGGATTTACAAAATCCTCAAAAATCTCAACCTCAAAAACACTAACAACCCAATCAATAAATGTGCCAAAGAGCTAAATAGAAGCTTCTCAACAGGGGACATTGAACAAGCCAAAGAATATATAAGAAACTGGTCTAAATCACTAACAACCAGAGAAATGCAAATGAAAACTACATTAAGAATCACCTCATGCCAGTCAAATTGGCAAAAATAAAGAATATAAATAATAATAGATGCTGGAGAGATTGCAGAAAGATAGGAACACTTGCACACTATTGGTTGAACTGCAGACTAGTACAACTCCTCTGGAAAGCAGTGTGGAGAATCCTCAAAAAATAAGGGATGAATCCACCATTTGATCCTTTCCTGGGTATTTTTCCCAGGGGAGTTGGAATTAGCACATTCTTATATCCTACTAGACGAATATCTACCATTTTACAAGGTAAAATATTTGTTTCAACAAAGATGGCTTTGTGTTATTTCCAACCCATTTATCTTTTCTATTCTCTTCCAAAATATAGCTAAGCTACTCTTCACATGCCCCTCTTTTTTTGCAAAACTTTATGCCATCAAGTTTTTATTCTTTTCAAG
Organism: Aplodontia rufa; assembly: GCA_004027875.1. NCBI lineage: Eukaryota > Metazoa > Chordata > Mammalia > Rodentia > Aplodontiidae > Aplodontia > Aplodontia rufa. Next base: position 24,660 of record PVKS010005435.1, on the reverse strand, counting down.
GGTTCACCATACATATTTTGCTTTTACACACCTCAGCTCTTACATTCTGGTGACAGTAAATTCTTAGCTGTTAAAAGTGGATCTGTTGGAGCTGGAATGTGACTCAGCAGTAGAGTGCTTCCCTGGCATGTGCGCGGACCTGGGTTCAAACCCCATCACCACATTCACAACTCAGTGTGGGGAAAATAAAATCAGAAAAAAATTAAATAAAAATTGACTCTCTCCCTCTCTCTCTCTCTCCCTCTCTCTCTCTCTCCCTCTCTCTCTCTCTCCCTCCCTCCCCCACACACACACCTTTTAAAAAAAGGATATGTTATTATGCTAGCTCTATACTGATGCTAAGACTTAGACTCCTCTGCATTTCTTCCCCAGTGTTTGAAGTCCCATTGGCTGTCTGGCTCAGTATTTACAATGCTTTCTCAGTGTCTCAAGTTATGTTTGGAAAATAGCTCGTCCAAATTCTCCATTGCACTTCCATTTATTGCAAATGATGACAGCATGGTGTTGATCTTCAAGGGAAACAGGAAGAAACCCTAAGGAGATGATACCTGTACTTTTCCTGCTATTGGAGTAGTCACCTGACTTTTACCAACTGTACACATCCGGGTGTTGATAGAAATCATTGGACAGGTTCTTTTTAAAAATAGGCAATGATCCTTTAAAAGATGAAACTCCATTTCATAACATGCAATTTTGTTAACCACTCTGTTTAGAAAGCCGGCTCGCTCTGGTTTCCCAGCGCCCTTAGCTCGGCTTGACGCATGGGATTGGGGCTGCGTAGGTCATGCCATTTTAGATTACTGGATCTCACAGGATGCTACAAGGCAGACACACCCCAGGGTGACTCACTGAGTGGGAAGTTTAAAAAGACAGTTTTCTTCAGCCATCAATTAGATAAACCACATTTTCCAGGAGAAAAACAGTATCTTGAAAAAGTTCTTTACAAACAAAGCCTTCTTGCTCATACCACTTTGGGTCATGTTTTCTTGTGAAGGGAAGTATGACTTTAACCTTAATTGCACTTACAAATTAGCATGTGAAATAATGCCACCCTTTCCCCTTTCCTTCCTTCCTTTTTCTCTCTCTTTTTTTCCTCAAAAGGAGACACTTTCATGTTAGTTCTGATAAAATTAGAGCACTCTTCCTCTTTGCCTCTTCCCTCAAAGTGTGGTTTTGACCAACCACATGTTGAAGTTATAGGTATAGACTGGCCTCTGCTTCCTCCACCCTGGTTACCCTTCTTTACACTTTTTCTTTCTACCTTTTATGACAACCACAACAAATACATACTTTTTGAAAAAGGCAATTTGGATTTAAGATGCATGTCAGAAAGAATTAAGCATTAAAATAACACTTTCAACCTCCTCACTTCATATTTATTTGCATATTCTGAAAATACTGGGTACATTTTTTCAACTATATTGTAAGATTCCCAAGGATAAAGGAAGTGTTTTCAGTTTCTGCTTTCTGGTATGTAGTGCCCCTAAGACACATTGGGTAGCATGTGCAAAAGAAGTCCTGCAGCATATATAAAAGAAAATAAGAGAAAACTGTACAATCAAATATTTTACACAAAATCGCTTGCTTCATTTCCTGACCGACTTAAAATTTGAGACTAAGGTGACAATAGTTATTGGTTCAGGTTCCAAAGAGGTATCTTGAACATAAAGATATCGTGGGCATATTCTTAACGTAGACATCTCCTGGATTACAGATGGGTAGTTGATTATTACCCTCCTTTTCTTGCATTTCTCTTGTGAGGGAAAGGTGCTCTCAAGAATGTGAACACTGAGGATTCAGAAACACTCAGAATGTTGCCTCCTCTGGAAACTATTTAAAGCAACAAAAGGTAATATGTGCTCTATAAATTTAGATAAAGGTATTGACAATGGAAGAAAACCAATGTAATTACAGCAATATCTAATGTGAGGTTACAGACAGAGGTGCACATGTAATATATACATGTACTATAAAAGTTCTTAAACTATATATGACATTTCATTTGGGTCTCATAATGGTTGAGGACAGTATTATCTCCATATCACAAATGAGAAAACATAGGCTCAGAAATTTGCTCAAAGTCAGAAACCTAGGAAGTAGTTAATCCTGACTTCAGGATTAAATCTTAATATTCTTCTATAAAATTATATTTCCCCTCTGGTGTCAGATATTATTTCACTTGTTGCCACTTTAATTCTATTAACTATTTTTTAGAGTGAATTCACAGCAGAATGGTAGGAAAACAGGTACCAGATAGAAATCAGAAAACTTACTTTTCAACACAGTATTAGGATTCTTTTGTTACGGTCACTGGCCACGAATTATTGCCTTTTCTGCAAGCTGGAAGTAGGGAAGGTGAAGGGATGATACAGATCTTTGAGGTGAATCTTAACAAATCACCCAAGACTTTCCATATCACCACTGCTTCTGTGGTTACCCTGGGCCCCATACTGTTTTGGCAAGCTTAGGATTACTCTGAGTCTATGGGATAGATACCTACACAAGGAACTTTCATCAAACCATCAGCCATCAGACACAGTAGGCCACTTTCCTGCTGGACAATGAATGGACAACACAGGTACCTGCAGTGGGTGCTCACCTGTAGAGCAAGAGATGACCCATGAACATCATTGGTCTGACTCACAAAAGGCTCTTTAGTGCAGCATGGAGCTGACTGAGCAAAGACTGAGGAGATTCTGGGTACTGATTCTGGTCCTTTCTTCTAAGTCTAGAAGGTTTCACACAGATCTCCATCCTACCTTCTTACAAAATTTATTACAGCCAGGATGGTCTCCCTATCACTTATATTTTAACTTTGTCTTTATATTTGGTAGCTTTAGGAGCCTACTTTTGAAGTCAAAGCTGAGCAGTGTTCTCTGAATATTTCCAAAGAGCCATTCTAATATTTTCCTACGTGATGGATGGTTTGGAAGAACTTCATGAACAAGAAAAAAGGGAAAAAAAAGTCAGATTAATACTTTTCAATATGTGATATTAGAATGAGAAGAGAGAGCCTACACAATGGGAGAAAATCATGGCCAGCTACTCTTCTGACAGGAAGCTAATTTCCAGAATATACAAAGAAATAAAAAAAAATTAGTACCAAAACCAAATTCAATCCAATCAGTAAATGGGCTAACTAAACAGAAACCTCTCAACTGAAGAAATACAGAAGGCCAATAAACATATGAAAAAATGTTCAAGATCTCTAGCAATCAAAGAAAGGTAAATTAAAACTACCCTAAGATTCCACCTCACCCCAGTCAGATTGGCAAAGATGAAGAATACAAACAATAGATACTGGAGGGGTTGTGGGGAGAAAGGAATACTTGTACACTGTTGATGGGACTTCAGACTAATGCAGCCACTCTAGAAAGCGGTATGGGTACTCCTAAAAATAACTAGGGATAAAACTATCATATGACCCAACTATTTCATGCCTGAGTATTTTCCCAGAAGATATAAAATCAGCATATTACAGTGACACAGCTACATCAATGTTTATAGCAGCACAATTCACAATAGCTAAATTATGGAATCAACCCAGATACCCTTCACTGGATGAATGAACTAAAAAACTGTGGGACATATCTATTTATATCTCACAATAGAGTACAATGTAGAATGGATTTCTACTCAGCTGTTAAAAAGAATGAATCATGACTTTTGCAGGTAAATGCATGCAACTGGAAAATCAATTATGCCAAGTGAAATAAGCCAAACCCAGAGACTCAAAGGTCAAATGTTTTCTCTCATATGTAGAAGCTAGAGTAAAACTAAGGATAGAGTGAAAGATAGTCTATTTTATATAATAGACTCACCAAAGTCAGAATAATACACAATCTGAAGGGGAGGGGTAAAAGAGTAGGGGGAGAATGGAGAAGATTAGGGAGGTAAAAGGGAAACTATAAATACTATATAGCTATATGGTACATTTTACCCCTCTGTGAAGCTAAATAATTCTCATGCTGGCATTTAAAACAAGAAAAATTTAAAAAATAATTATTATATATGTATGTATATATTAATATATGTAATTAGGAGAATGCAGGGGAGGTACACGACCGACCAGGGAGTGGGCAGGGGTGGGATCCTGGGTAAGGATTGGGTTCAAGTTACATTGTCATTATGTGTGAATATATAAATGTGTAACGATGGATCCCTTCACTATGTAAGATAATGCTGCACCAATAATAATAATAATAATAAAAGACTATAGAGAATTTATACCACCTTTCAATTCATTCAAAGTATTTTGAATAGCATCATTTTAGCATCATGTTTTCAAAAATGACTGCATGCCCACAGACTCTCTCCTTTGTTTTAATATACATGTTTAAGGAAGACATCCATGAAAGGGCAGCAGGAAGGTTATATCAAAGTAATTAAGGCCATTTAGCAATGAATGGCAGCATTGTTGAATCATTTGCCCTAACACACATTAGAATGACCCATCACTAAATGTTTATCTCAATAAAACATGATTTTTTTCTTTTTTTCCACAACAACATTTTGAGCAATTCTGAAAGGCAATACTGAGTAATGAAATGAAAAGATTGAAACTGCCTTTCTTTTTCTCATGGGAGCTTCCTATTACAGACCCTCACCCCTCTCCATCCTGCTATTCCAAGTCTCAGTTCTATCCAGTTGTGTGCTTCTGGAAAAAGACATATTCAAGACAATTTAGCCCAAATTATTAAGGATAGTTCTGCATCTGTAACTAGATGCTGGATATTTTTCTTTTAACTGTGCTATTTGCCTATTAATTTTTTCTTCCATAAATTAGTCCATACTGCAGCCTCTCTGTTTTTGTGTGAAAAACTGATAGAGGCGGCACAGATTGTACACTTGTTTCATTCTAAAATCTACCATCACAACAATGTTTGAGATAGGAACTATTATTATCTACATCCTACAGACATGGAAGCTAAGAAGGACTAAGTAGTTTCTCAAAGTCACTAGTAAATAGCTCTGTGGATCAGCTCAGCTGGCGCACCGGTAGTAATGGTAGTGGCTCCCAGAACCCAGGCTCTAAAGCATCTGTGTGCTGTGTATATCTTAATTCTCTTCTGATAAAAATAATGTGCTTCCTCAAAAAGGTATTTTTTAAATTTTGCTTATATTTTTATGTTTATATTTGTAATCAGAATCCTGTTTTCTAAAATACTTTATAATTTTCTCCTGTATCGCAAAGACCTCTGGCAGCTTTATTTTTACTTATCAGTAACAGAAAACATGATCTAATTGGAAAGAAGTAGAGGTTTCTGAATAAAGATCAGTACTTTTGTGCCATATTAACATGTCATTTTCTATATTGTGATTTGCTACCTACATTTTTCTTACACTGTCCTAATATATCTGCACTTCATCAAAGCTTTTTGCGGGGTATCTTCAGAAAGTCTAATAGAAAGTTGTTATCACTGACTGAGGATAGCTAGAGATGAATAAGCAAAAGAACTATTGCTAGATTTAATTCCAGTTCAAGAGGGGTTTTAGTGTCACTTGGCAAGTGCCAAAACCTGAAAAGTGAATAAGGATTTGGACAACATAAAATGGGAAAGGACAATGATGATGGATTTCCATGAAATGAACATCAAGGTGGAACTCAGAAGTCTTTTAGTGTGACTGATCATTAACAAGCATAGACGTCCACTAAACAGAACTAAATATAGGAATATAAGGTCCTACACTTGAACTGAAAAAGAATTGTATGAAGTGAAGGATGTAGCTTGATAGCACCACATTGTACAAACAAGCAACAAAACATAATGTCAGAAGCTGCTCTTTTGAATCAACATTAGAGTGATCACACAAATTCATGTAATGTTTGAAGGATTTATCTGCTTAAAAATTAGGCTAGTATTTTATGTTTTCTATAGCTGTAGGTGTTAGAAGCAAAAATTTTCCTTTAGTGTCTCTTTCATTTCCCTTCTTGTCCTTGGGCTTCCCTAGGGAATCCTTTATGAATAGACCTGAGCTTTGCACTTCTTTTAGCTGTAATGCACCATTATTATGCAGAAGTCCTTATGATGCAGAGTTGTGGAAGCAGGGGGATAACTCTGTAATCTTGTAATTAGTTGTCAGTTTTAGAGTGAGGCTGCACCTTAAACTGAATTTCATAAGTCCTTCTAATATCCTCTCCCCACTCCACCCCACCCCAGGCCTCTAGGTAGGTAGGACAGAAAGGCTACAAGGGCAGCTCTTTGTTAAGCAAAATAGAGAGCTCTGGCTATATTTCTACATGGTAACCTTTTGCTTTCCTCCTGTCAAAAGTGCTAAGGAATTTTTCTCTAGGCTTCACCATTAGAATCTGGTAGCTCTCTTGGAGATAAAACTCAAGAAAAAAAAAATGAAAGCCTACTTAAGACTGGCCCCATAGAGTTTTAACTCTCAAATTTATCTACACTGACCCCTTATCAATTATAGTTTAAGAGTTTTTGCCCATACTGGCCCTAGCATCTGCTTCTGCTCTTGGGCTTTGGCTCCCATAGGTATGATTCTCAATATCTGCCATTTGCACCAAATTTTGAAGGAGCAGTATTCTTCCTGACCTTAATTATCTGACAGATCTAAAAAGAGCTGCTGATTTTTAAATTGTTCAATATTTAATCTTGTTATAAGAACAAGAGTGACAGCTTCCAAGTTGTTTACATGTCAGATTAGAAACTGAAGTTAGAATGATCAATTTATACCTAAATCTGGAGAGGAGACAGAAGACCTGAGATAGTCTAATATGTCCAGGGAATGGAGTTCAGTTGTAGCTACTTCACATAATAGAACACATTCAGAGAATGGTATTAGGAAAATAAAGTCATGCACAAATAAAAAATGATGAAAAAAAATTGAAAATTGGTCTGAATCAGAATTAAAGGCATACCAGGTTTCCCACTGAAAAAATTCATGTTCTTTCTTAGTGTCACCAATCTGAAAATCCAGATTTACTGCAAAAATAGATAGCACTAATTTATTTTCTGTTACTTGCCTGTAAGTCATGAAGTGTTTTCTAACAAGATTCCAGGAATTCTGCCATAAAAAGAAGAATATTCATTACTCTATAGTTACTCTTTGCAGAAATTCAATAAGCATATTCTTTCCCAAAGATAATGATTCTTTGTTATTTGGTAAAGAAATAGCACTATGATTCACCTGCCAGTGTCTCAAAAAATAATATAAAATATAAATTTTCTTGAGTAAAGATGATTCAAAGTCAACAGAAAATTTCCCACACACACAAAAAAAAATCAGACCCAGACAACTTTATGGAGTAAATGTACCACACAGTCAGGGAAAACATAACTCTAGTTTTTATTCAAATATTTTCCAGAAAATAAAGATAGAGGGGACACATCTACCTCATTTTATGGGTCCAGCACTTTGATGCCCAAACCTGATCACAATAGTCAAATAAATAAAAAATTATGTAACAACCATACTAAAAATGCAAAATATTAGTAATTAAACAAAATATTAGAAATCTATATACTTTAATATATAAATGTTAATGTATAATGAATAAATTTATCTTAAAAATGTAATGTTTAAATATACAAAATATATTAGTTCATTATGCTATGAAAGAAAGGTGGATGATTTCCTTTAAAGAACAGAAAATTCTCAAAATTTTTTTAAAAATTCAAAAATCCATACATGATTTTTTAAAAAATATTTTAACCACTTAGGAATAGGGAGAAACTATTAATTTTTTAAAAGGCAAATTTAAAAACAAACAAAAGGTACATAACCAATTAAAGATAAAAGCAAAAGATATAAAACAAAACTACACATACACTATTAAGGCATTTTCTTTTAACATCAGGAAAAAGAGAAGATGGCCTGTTACAACCATTTCTGTTCAACCATTATTTGTAGGATCTGCTAAGTACAAAGGAGAAAAGAATGAATAAAAGAAGTGAGAAGGAAAAAAATCAAGTTTCACTTTTTTACAGAAGACAATAGTCTTTGTATAAAATATTAAAGAAGTTAAAGAAAATTAAGAAATTTAATAGAAAACATTGACATGATCCTAGATACAAAAATCAATCTGTAGTTGGTTTTAATTCAACATCAGGAGTCAGCAATTACAAAGCAGTTGGAAAAAAATACTTTGGGTGGAAACTAAAAACATAATACTGTCTAAGAATAATTGGATGAGGGACAGATTATCAGAGCTTATCAATGTTTATTGATTATGTTTATCAAAATTTTATAACTTGTTCCATTAAGTATCTGCATACCTTTTGGTAGAATTTTTCATCAAAAGACAAACCAACTTTGAAGAGAAATAGCCAATTCCTGAAAAGACTCAATTCTTCCTGCACTAACCTATAGATTTTTATGAACTTCCAATAAAAATACAAAAATAATGTTAGAGGATACTGTGGAGCAGCAAGGTCCAGCGAATGTGCATAGACAGAATGTAGTTAAAGATATTAAACTAGATCCTAAAAATGCTGGACCAAGTAAGTCAGATCATAATGGACAAAGGAGAGGTTTTTTATTTATTAAAAATATATTTCTATATTACATGATTTAGTCTCTGAATCAGGATCCAAGGAGACAATGTTAACATATACCCAGGACAATTCTTGGACAACTGGAAAAATAAATAGTATTTATTAAGTAAAATTAAAATGCCTGAATAAAATACTTGGGAATTAATCCAACAAAGGAAGTAAAAGACTTCTACAATGAAAACTATAGAACACTGAAGAAAGAAATTGAACAAGACCTGAGAAGATGGAAAGACATTCCATGCTCTTGGTTAGGCAGAATCAATGTAATTAAAATGGCCAATCTGCCAAAAGTGCTGTACAGATTCAGTACAATCTCCATCAAGATACCAATGTTGTTCTTCACAGATACAGAAAAAGCAATTCTCAAATTCATTTGGAACAATAAGAAACCCAGAATAGACGAAGCATTACTAAGCAAAAAGAATGAAACAGGAGGTATCTCAATGTCTGACCTGAAATTATACTATACAGCTGTAATAATAATTTAAAAAGTGGGTACTGATATCAGAATTGGTAGCTTGGTGGTTATGGTGCTTGCCTGGCATGCACGAGTACAGCACCATATAACAACGAAGTGTTGGAGCAATGAAAGCCATATGAAAAACTAAATAAAAATTGATTCTCCCTCTCTTTCTTCTCTCTCTCTCCCTCTCTCCCTCTCCCTCTCTCTTTTAAGAAAAATAAATAGGCATGAAGACCAATGGAATAGAATAGAAGATACTGAGACAAACCCACAAATCTTTAACCATCTGATATTTGACAAAAGGGTTAAAAATATAGCTTGGAGGAAAGACAGCTTGACGATGAATGGTGTTGGACAAATTGGAGAGCCATATGTAGAAAATTGAAACTAAATACTTATATCTTACCCTGCACAAAAATCAAATCATAATGGATCAAAGATTTAGGAATTAAGACAGCAACATTACAACAGTTAGAAGAAAAAATAGGATCAACACTCCACCATATTGGTGTAGGCACAGACTTCCTTAACAAGACTCCGATAGCAAAAGAATTAAAACTAAGAACCAATGAGTAGGATGCCACTAAACTAAGAAGATTCCTGCATAGCTAAGGAATTAGTCAAAAGTGTCAAGAAAGAACCTAAGAATGGGAGAAAATCATGGCCTGCTACACCTCTGACAGGGGGCTAATATCCAGAATATAAAAAGAACTCAAAAAATTTAATACCAAAACCACAAACAATCCAATCAATAAATGGGCTATGGAACTAAACAGAAACTTCTCAACAGAGGAAAGTAAAAAAGCCAATAGATATATATATATGAGAAAGTATTCTTTATCACTAGCAATCAGAGAAATGCAAATCAAAACAACATTAAGATTTCAGCTCATTCCAGTCAGAATAGCAGAGATGAATACAAACGACAGATGCTGGAGGGGTTGTGGGAAGAAAGGAACACTAACACACTGTTGGTGGGACTGCAGACTGGTACAGCCACTCTGGAAAACAGTGTGGAGACTTCTCAAAAAATTAGGGATGGATGAGCTAGCTATCTCACCTCTGGATATTTTCCCAGAAGAGCTAGAATCAAAATATTACAAAGACACAGCTACATCAATGTTTATAGCAGTTCTATTTACAATGACTAAATTGTGGAATCAACCCAGATGTCCCTCAATGGATGAATAGATCCACAAACTATGTGTGTGGTGTGTATGTGTGTAGGTGTAGGGGTATGTGTGTGTGTGTGTGTGTGTGTGTATACATATATACAATGGAGTTCTACTCAGCTATTAGCAAGAATGAAATCATGGCTTTTGTGAGTAAGAAGATGAAAATGGAAAAAATCATGCTGAGCAAAATAAGCTAAACCCATAAACTTAAGGGTCAAATGTTTTCTCTCTTTTGCATGAGCCAGAGCAAAACCAAAGATTGGGGGAAAGTTAGACAATTTTATTTACTAGACATGCCAAATTTGACATATCGCATAATCTGTTGGAGCTATAGCTATGAATGGGGAGGAGAAGAGAGCAGGAGAGGAGAGATGGAGGGTGGAGAGGGAGGGAAAAAGGGGGGTTATTAATTCTTTATGGTATATTTACTCCCCTGAGAAGTCAAATAATTCTTATTCAGGAATTTGAATCTTTAAAATTAAAAAAACTGATATACATATATAGAGAAATTTATATACGTAATGGGGAATTTATGCATATGTATGCATACATATGCATATATATGAATGTATAGTGAAAAACATGCTGAACTAATAAAAAAAGTTGCTTAGTTATATGTGAGGTAATTAGTTCTCTGACTCTGTCACTTCTCTTTGTATCTTTTAATAACATCATTTGTTGAATAAAATTTTTATTTTTATGTTGCCCCTCCCAAAACACAGCAACAAAATCACCATGACAGGCATCAAAAAATTCAGAGAACTGGGCATTTGAAAGTGGCTATCCCTTTTAAGGCCTATCCACCACAACTCAAATTCTGCAGAAGGGCCTCAGGGATGCTCCACTTATTAGCACAATGAAAAATTTTCATGAGCCAGACACTAGCATCACTGTGAATCTCTATAAGCTTGGAATTTTCATTGCTGAAATAGGCTCACTGATAACAACAGTGATGACCCCAAAATAATAGAGGTCAGAAGGTGTGATTTAACCATCAGAATTAAGCTGGGCATATATATGATAACAAATTCCAGGTTAGAGATTCAGCAAGAGCAGTTGTGAAGATATTCAATGGAATAAAATTTCCCTAATGCCAAATAAATGGACCCTTTACTGCCCCAAAACCTCTGGGATTAGTCAAAAGCTGGGTGACTAGGAATAAGGATCCTACAACATCACAGAACTCAGTAGAAATTTTCCTATTCCTTCCACAAAGGATGTTGAGTCATTTAAAGAGGAAAACTTAAGCATACAAGGGACTGTTGAACACAGGGACTAAAATGACATTGATAATGCAGAAATCCAAAATGGCAAATTGTCCCCCTTTAACAATAAGATCATATAGAATTCAAGTAATAAAAATAGTGCTGATCCAGTTCCAATTCAAAAAAAGGTACACTGAGTCCATGGATCCAGGGAGTGGTCAGCCTTGAATTTAAAATTGAAACAGTATACTGGGTAGTTGTAATAATTCTCACATTTATTTCTTGGTCTGAAGATTTAACACCTATTCCAGCAGGGAAGAATAGGAAGAAATGCTAAATAACTAAATAAATAGAATGGTGCACTCAATTGACCTCAACCATTCTCTTCTTTTGTCTCCCGAAGTGCTAGTACAATGGCTTAGAGTGAAGTAGTCCTGTAGCAGGATGGAGATGGTGTGTGGGTCCAACAGGTGTTTCCCATCATGAGGGCTGACCTAGCTCCTGTTGCTACCAGATGTGACTCTTCCAGCAAAAGAAACCAACATGGAGTTCCCTAATTCTGCATATTCCCCAAGGAGAGCATTCAGCCCACTTGGTGGCAAGTTGACTACGTTGGAATTGTGGTTTGAGTTGTGTTCTTCCAAAATATGTAGAAGTCCTAATACTTGGTATCTGTGTACATGACCTTGTTTGGAAATAGCTGCTTTGCAGATACAATTAAGCAGTAATGCAAGACGAGGCCATATTGAAGTAAGGCATGTCCATAATCTGACTGATATGTTTATAAGAAGAGAAGACACAGATGTACACGCACACAGAGGAAAAAGCTATGTGAAAACACAGACAATGTGGGGAAAGATGGTCATGGGATGAGGGAAGCAGAGAGTGGGATTATGCAGCTTTCTTCCAAGGAGCCCAAAAGATTGCTGACAACCACCAGAAGCTGGGAAAAAGAACACAACCCTGACAACACCTTGCTTCTGAAGTTCTGGCCTTGTGAGGAAGTAAGTTTGTGTTGTTCTAAACCATCAAGTTTGTAATAGTTGGTTTTGAACCCCTAGGAAACCAATATAGGAGAGCTTTTACCTTTGGTAGGGACAGAAATTTATCTCATCCAGAATTATTACATACTATGGGTAGGGGTATGGTTTTTCTTTGCTGCTTGTAAGTTGAGACAGAACAAATGCAATGATTCACCAACAGAGTACAAGATAATATTATCCTGAACCAAGGGCTTCACTTTGTAGTATAGATGATACCACAGTAGACATGTGTTCATGGGATGTATCACAGACTACGCCACCCAGAATATGCTGGTCTAAAGGTACAGCTGAGGCATCAACTTGTAGATGATATATGAGAAGCCATCCTCCAGAACATCCCTGTAACCTGTAGGTCTAGATTTCCTGGTTTCCGGGGTGGGATGGGGTGGGGTGGGGAGGGATGCTTCCACTAGAAAAACAGCTAGCGTTTGTTAGAATTTCAAGCTATGGCTACTGCCCAGCCCCTGAATGCCTATTATTTATAGAATAGCTAGCAAGGGAGTGGTGATGATCTACTTTGAGAATGATCAACAGGAAGCAGGGCAGCTCTTACATGGTGTCGGTGAGAGAATCAGTTTAGTTACATACATGACCCAGTGGATTATCTCTTGAAATTCATTTGCCCAATTTTCACAGTAAAAAGACAAGTTCCAGAGCCATGTCCTGGAAAGGGAATGATACTCAAAGACTCAGACACTTTCATAAGCCACATAGACCAGCAGAGGGGCTAGTTGAGGGGAGGGAGTATAGATATGGTAGTGGAGAAGGGGAATTATAAATCACATTCTGGAGTAACTTGAGTAATCATGTAGGAACGGTAGTTAACTCCATTAGTCTTCCTCAACTAGAATCCCAAAGGAGTTCAGCTGTAGTGGATGCACTAATGTACCAACACCACATCCAATACTGTGGACTGAATGTTTACGTCCACCCCAAAATTCAGAAGGATTAGTGCCCTGAAAAAAGGAAGAGAACTTGCTTTCTCTCTCTGCTGTCCGCCATGTTAGGATACAGTGAAGGCACAGCCATCTACAGACCAGGAAGTGGGCACTCGCCCGACACTTTGATCGTGAACTTCCCAACCTCCAGAAACGTGAGAAATACATTTCTTCTGTTTAAGCCACCCAGTGTATTTTTGTTACAACAGTTTAATCTGACTGAGACATCCACCTAGACATTCCCCAGGCTGCTTTTGTGTTGACTGCTGAAAGTTTACAGTTGACTCTCCGTAAGGACTGCCTTTGGATAAAGGAAGTTATTTTAGCCAATGTGATGTTACCTTTACAGATGTAGTATACTTTCAATAATTGGTAGATTGGGAACTAAAATACCTTGCCCCTTTAACTCAATTTGGGACATCTCTGAAGACCCTTCCCACCTCCAGAGATCCCCTTGGTATCTGATACCTCTCATGCATTTGTACCACAGTTCAACTTCTTCCTCTTCTCATGCCTGCTTCAGGCCTTTGCTGCTGTTGGTGGCAAGGGCAAATACTCCTGTGTGTGAATGAATCCCCATGTCAGAGACCATTTCTAGGGAAACCTAAGTCAAGACAAGTTGTTAGTATGGCTATTGAGAAACTGACTCTAAAATGCATATGAAAATGTAAAATTCAGGAAGAGCCAAGAAACTCCTAAAGGATAATAAATGGGAAATGGATGTTAGTGTTGGGGGGGCCTGAAATAACAGATATTAAGACTTCTTTTAAAGCTGTCAAAAACAAGACAGTATGCTTTTACTATCAAAATGGATAAATGGCTGATGGAGAACAGGGAATGGTACATAGACCAGGAACTTCGACCATGGGAACTTGATTCACAAGTGTAAGCTTCAGAGATCACCAGAAGAAGCATGGATTATTGAGGAGCTACATCATGAGAATTCACTACCTTCACATTCGAGTGTACCTTTATGACCTCAGAGCAAGGAAAAACTTCCTAAAGACACAACAAAGCCAACATCGTTAAGGAAAAGATGAAGATGTTTGACTATGAACACTAAGACCTTGTCATCAAAAGTCACTGTGAACAAAATCAGTAAGTAATCCACCAATTAGAAAAGCATATTTGAAATTCATATAACTACAAAGTATTAGTGTTTGTAATACATAAGGAAAACATATAGACCAATACAAGAAACTAAAGCTTCCATTTTCAAAAATAAAAGACGTGCTGGTATCTTTTCATAACACGAATGCAAATCTTTCAAAAACAGCTTTCCATGAAGTGAAGAAAGTCTACTGATGCTCATTTAGGCAGGGAAGTTGCCCATTGATTTCACATTCTGAATGTAGACCATCACTTGTGCATACTGATGACCTCTGTACATGTCACACTTTCAGTGATTCAGTCCTTACTAAAATATTCACCTTAAATATTACTAATATATTATTTAACAATGAAGCAAGAGCTGGTTTCATCTCCACTATATCTTTCAAGAGCAATTCTTAAAGCACCAAAATTAAAATTTTCACTGTATTTAAAAAGCAAGAAATATATATACACGCATATATAACATATATATGAATACACACATATGCAATGACTGTGAATGTGCATTTCATATGCTTTGATATTATACAAATGAGAATTTATTTTTTCCAGTCAGCCCACAGGGAACTTCTGATTCAGTAGATTTGAAATATGACCTAACTGCACAGGAGTTATCAATAGGATGGGAGTATTTGATCATACTCCTTTCATTTTCCATTAGTCCAGGTTCTTTAAAATGTCACAGATACCTCTCTCTCCTTGCATACTCAATCCTTAGTAGCTTTTTTTTTTGTTTCTAGTAGGGTACCAACTCACTACCCAATGCTCCAGGGGAAGCAATTCTTCAGAGTTGGCAAAATGAATGAAACTCTACACCAGATCAAGTAAGACAATAAAATTGACATTTTATTAGTTAATTTCTTTCTGGAATATTCTATTCCTACAAATAACAATTTTTTTTCTTCTTCATGGGCACCCCCCACATTTGCACCAAAACCTGGAGTCAGTAGGACTTTGACACACTGGGATGTACTGCCATTTCCTAACGTTGGAAGAGTTTGTTTTTGCAAAAGTCAGTCTTATTTTAATCCTAGTCACTGTAGTCATTGTAACCAGAGTTATGTAAACTTTCTAAATAGACTAAATATTTTAAAAATAGAGTAAAACACCAGCCCCCGCACCAACCAAGCCACAATATAGTGTCTGACCTAAACCCACAAATTGAGGATATGATGGGAAAGTCATTTATCAAACTGGCAGTGATCATAACATGCTCCTCTCACTGTGTCAACGACAAAGGCAGCCAACTGGCTATCACTCAAAGTCATTCCATTAGCTTAGAGAAAGCCTTTCGTTCATGCATTCCTATGAATACTTATCATATTTGTCTTTCAATTTAAATTCAATATGTGAATGTGTCTTTTGAACATTTTTTCATATTTTGGAAAATGATGGAACTATTTCTAACATCATAACTATGTTTTCAGAATATTCCTTAAAGAAATATGAATGTGGGCTATGGGGAAAATATTATTTCTCTAAGTTTAAAACCACTGATTGTACAGACTTGGGGATGTAAATCTTAAATGAACCTTTCTGACCGCTGGGGAGCCTGGTGAAGACAAGTGCATCAAACATTATGGAGAAAGGAAGGTGCAGCTGTATTTTCTCTCACCTGCAAATGCAACATCCATGAGGCCTTGTTGCCTATTTCCGGTGGTACCCATGAACTCATGAACACATCCACTCAGCCCACAGATTCTGGCCTCTGCCTATTCTTTGACTTCTGCTCCTATAAGTTTGGCCATCAGAGATGCTACTACTGATAACTTTAAATCACAAAAGCATATTTAATAACCTGGAGAAATGTGTTATCCCTTTCAGTGTCAATTTTTTTTGGAAAACTAGCAAAGCCAAGCTGCTACCTCATTCTACCTCACTGTTGGTATTTAATTTAAAATACTAGTATAATATGTGTGGAAGTTACCTTCAATCTACAATCTAGAGTAGTTAGTTAACATTTGAGGTTCCCTAATCCTAAATTTACACTCCAGGGTAGATTATTGAGATGTTGAGAGACCCTATCAGGTGTCCATTATCCAGAAGAAAATACAAAAAGTACTTTAAATCACAATGTCTAAATCTCTATCACTGCATTTCCTAGTTAAGCATAAGTTTTCATTAGTGAAAGGATTAGTGTTCAAAGCATGCAATTGGCAAGGAAAATCATGTGACCACCTCTTCCCTTTCATAAACAGGGTGTAAGAATCTAGTGAGTCCAACACCCTAGTATCTTGCAATAAATAAAGCCCTAAGACTCAAATTGCATATCCCACTGAAATTCCGTCACTCCACCATAATCAGTTAATGGAGTTTTGTCAACTTTTTGGATTGAAAAACAGCTATTCTTGCTATTATTCTTACATATCTCTTGTAATAAACCTTAAATCAGAGAGTGGAGACTTCAGATGCTTACAGGAACAACTAAATGGTTTTAGTGTGTTTCTTTTACTTGTTACTGGGTTGGTTAATCAATTCACATGCAAAAACATTTGGGGTCTTGCTTTCATGACAATAGATTGCTATAAGGTTTGGAGGAAGGAATTATAATTCCCTCTCACCTCTAGTTGTGAAGGATACTTAGTATTTATCAAAAGATCTAGTAATTGCCTTTTACCATTCTCAACAACTGCTATATGACTGGAAAACATAAATGATCAATAGCACCTATTGACAGGATAGGTGTGATTGTAAAAAGTGGAAATATGAATGGTTACAGGTTTTTCTGGAAAGCAACTGACAATATTTGTGAAAATTAGAAATTTGTATACACTTCAGTCCAATAGTCTAATATGTAGAACTCTGACCCAAAGATACAGGGATCAGAATATATGAAAAGAAATATAAATAAAATAAAGTTTAAGCAAGATAAATGTTGACCAAATGAAAAGTGGCTAAATAAATTATGCATAGAATACTATGCAACATTTGCAACGATTATGAATGAATAATTAAACCATGTGGACTGACTTGGAATTTGGGGGTACTCCAAAACATGTTAAATGAAGAAAATGACCTGTAAGGGAGAATATTTAATATTCTATTTTTGTAAAACAAGAAATGGCAAAAATGTATGTGATGTGTATGGGTGCACGTGCGTAATATTACAATACATGCATAATGTGGGGAGGAAGAGGAACGAAAGTGAGGTGTGGGGCAAGGAAGTAAGGAAAGACGAAAATAAAAGCTGAGAGACTAGGACGTCTAAAGTATTGATTATGTGATGCTATTTGCAGGAAATTGTATGTACATGAGTATGCTTGCAGAAATTAAAAGAATAAGGCAGATCTCTACCAATTGACTTAAAGGGGTATCTGCTATAGTTTGGATATGGTTTGACTGCCTTCCAAGGGCCTATGGTTAAAGTCTTGATCCCAAGGATGGCAGCATAAGAAGACGGTGAAGCCTGCAAGAGGCAGGGCTTAATACTAGGTCCTTTAACAAAGCGGATCTGATTTCCAAAGGGATTGAGGTAGTTCTTGTGTGACCCTATGGTAGCTCTTCTGAGTGGATGATTTTAAAAGAAGCAAGCCCTATCCCTCTCCATTTTTCTGCCTCCCTCTATTAAGATGCAATCCCTTGCTTCTGTAAGCACTCTAGCCCTTGCCATCTGCCAGGGTATGGCAAAGTCAAGAGTGTAATCATCCAAACTGAGTGGATGCAGGCGCCATGCCCTTGAGCCTCAAAAACTGTGAGCTAAATAAACTTCTTTACTTTGTAAGTTGTCTGCCTTAGGCATTTCATTATAATAATGGAAAACTAGCATAATATACATTGCATATTATGTGGGAAAAAGTACTGATATGAAGTAATGGGTACCTTAAAATTCTATATCAGGATAAAGGGAATAAACTCCATCTCTATGTAGGTGTATCTCCGGTTGCATATTTTTATATGAGTAAAAATTAGGTTGTGGATATTTGTGACTATTTTCTCCCATTGTATAGATTGTCTCTTCATTCAGTTGATTATTTCCTTTGCTGTGCAGATATTTTTTAGTTTTCTTTGATCCTGTTTTATTTTTGCTTTTGTTGCTTGTGATTTTGAGATTGACTGTAAATCAACCTTATAAACACTAATCTCATAAAGCATTTTCCCTATGTTTTCTTCTAGTACTTCTATGGTTTTTAGATCTCATATTTAAATTCTTAATCCATTTTGAGTTGATTTTTATATATGGTGAGGGATAAGGACTTAATTTTATTCTTCTATATATATAGAAAGTATTTGTGAACTACACATATTATGAGGTTAATATCCAAAGTATTTAAGCAACTCAAACAACCATATAGCTAAACCAACAAAAAAAAACTATTTAAAATGAGTATGACATCTGGGTAGACACATCTCAAATGAAGGTGTATAAATAACCAATAAATATGTGATAAAAATGCTTGCTAGCACTAATCATGAGGGAGATGAAAGTCAAAACCACAAGAGATATATCATCTTACCTCAGGTAGAATGGTTGTTATACAAAAATAAAAGGGGTCAGGGGTGCAGCTCAGTGGCAAAGCACTTGCCTAGTATGCACAAGGTCTTGGGTTGGCTATCCTTCACTGTAAGAATACAAAAAAGAAGACAACAAGTGTTGAAGGGGGTGTGGAGAAAAGGGAACTCTTATACACTGTTGGTAGGAATGTAACTTAGTGTAACCATTATAGAAAACAGTGTGGAGTTTCCTCAAAATGCTAGAAATAGAACTACCACATGATCTAGCAAGCCCACTCTAGGAATCTGCAGAGGAAATGAAACTGTTATGTTAAAGAGATTCCCTAACCAATTTATGGAATCAACCAAAGGGTCTATGAACAGATAAATGCATAAATGCAATGAAATACTATACAGATCTAAAATGAAATGGAATCCTACCATTGATGACAACATGTATAAACTTGGCAGACATTATATTGACTGAAATAAACCAGGTGCAGAAAGACAAATTCTGCATGATCTCACCCCTATGCAGAATCTAAAAAAGTTGATCTCAACAAAGTAGAGTATAGTTGATTCCTACAGGTTGGATCGGGTGAGAGAGGAGGAAGGAATGTGCAACAACACTAATCATTGGTGAAATACAATGATAGCAAGATAAGAGGAACATATTTCAAGAGATCCACTGTATCACAAGCTCACTATATCTAATGATCACTGATGAACTGTACTCTTGAAAACTGCAGAGAGTGGAAGTTATATGCTCTTATCACAACTATAACTATGTGAAGCAATGCAAGCTTTAAGTAGATTTAACCATTCCATGACGTATATATACTTCAAAGGATCATTTGCTACAGAATAACATACACAATGGTATCAATCAATTAAAAAGTAATAGGAAATAAAAGTTAATTAAGGATATTGAAAGTTACATAATAAGAAATCCAGAGACTGACTTTTGGGCTGGGTAGAGTCAGAGGATTTAGGGTGAAGGAGAGAGTGTTACATTTGTACAATATTAATTGCACTTCATTGTTTTACTTATTACAAGACAAATGCTTCTTAAAACTTGAAAAAGAAAACATGTAAATTATAGAATGTAGATAAGCAAATAATTTCTAATTAATTTTTGAAGGGAAAAAGAGACTTTAAAAATGTTTTAATTAATTTTTCTGTAAATTTATTTAAATAAAAGTTCTATCAATACACTAAATCCTTATTGGATATCCTTAATTTAGTTCTTCTTTAGTCAGTGTTTGAAAAGTTAATTGAAATACAGAACTGAAATGTCTAAGCAATTACTTAACTACAGCCATTATATTAAAATCCTTATCATGTTCATTGCCATTTTGCATCATAATTACACATTTTGAGCCAGGCGTGGTAGGGAAAGCCTGTGATCACAGTAGCTCAGGAGACTGAGGCAGGAGGATCACACGTTCAAATTCAGCATCAGCAGTTTAGTGAACTCTTAAGCAACTTAGACCCTATCTTAAAATAAAAAAAAAGTCTAGGGATGTGGCTCAGTTGTTAGGTGACCCTGGATTCAATTCCTCCTCCTCCTTCTCCTCCTCTTCCTACTACTACTACTGCTACTACTACTATTATTAATAATAATTATACATTTTGATATAAGGGACATTTCTGATTCTAAAAGCTGATTTATGAAAGCTATCACAAGTAGCATTTTTGAGTTGTTACTGTATACCAGACACTATCCTATTTTTTAAGCTATAAATTACCTATAATATAATTTACCCTTTCAAGTGTACTGTTTTTATAGTCTTCCAAGAAGCAGATGCCAATATGGAAATAAATCTATATTATGTTAGTGAGAGTTTTGCTTTAAAAATTTTTAATTTTAGCCACTGTTATAGTTTAGCTATTTCCCACTAAGATATTTTTTTTACACAGAACTGTATAAATAACACCTATAGAGCAGGTGGAATTTGGAGGAATATTTATGTTTTAATAGCATGCCCAAGATAAATCAGAACTGTTCTGGATCTTTAAGTGGGACCTTCAAACACGTATAATGTTCAGTCTCCAGGATCTGGAACTCTCCCTCATCAGCAGTCAGTTGTGCCAGGATCACTCAGAAGTGTTGGTCCACGATATACACGCCCTGCTTATTTCCTTAGTTCCAGGATGTGATCCATATCATCAAACCTTTGGAAACTTTTTGGAATGATTATCTTTGGGTGGCATGACTTCAAAAAATATGACGGAGTAAAAACTTAAGAAAAGTAATCCCTGCCACTTAGTAAGCATATGAAGTTTAAATTGCAATTGATGGAGGTCGAGGAAAAGGATTATAGATAAATAGCTTCAAAAATGTTGAATGAGCTTACTGTAGATTCTGTCTATTAAAGTCAATTTTTACTGTTGCAATCATATGCAGAGATTATCCAATAAAATTTGTTTTTGTTTTTTTAGGACTACAGCATGAAATGCAGAGGAAACAAGAAGGTGTGAGCATGCCCAATCTTCTTTGTTATTACAGACATTATGATGATGATGATTTTTGTTAAACTAGAAGAATGATTCTACTGAAAGCTAGTGTTATTAATCATGATTTGACTTCTAAGGAATTCATTCGATGGGTAGTAGAATGGGAGGCAAGTGAAAACGTTTGTGGACTTTTCTTTGATGTTGTTTTTGGTCTTTTGTTTTTGGCTGGGGTTAGAGTACAGTTAGGGAAAATATGAGGCCTTAGGGACATGGGATTGTGTGATTTAGGGATAAATAACAAGTGATATTTTCCCAGTGAGAGTTGGAGGTGGGAGTAGGAGAGTGGGTGTGAGAGAGCATGAACTGAAAGCTAATCCATTCTTGCTTTTTGTAATGTTTGCTTTTCTGAACTAGTGTTATCTTTGAATCTGTATTTATCTCTCTAGGAGATGATTAGTAGAACACAAAAACAAAGAATGTAAAAATTAGTCCTCAGCTCAGACTGTGTGTGTGTGTGTGTGCGCGCGCACGCTGGCAAGATACAAGCTCTTATGAGCTTAGAAAAGGCATAGCAGTTTCTATCTGCCCCAAGCATCAATGTTTATCTACCTCTCCATAATTAAAATCAGATGTATAACCAAGAGCAACAGGTGAGCCTTTGCTTACCTTTATAACTGCTTAGAACTGAATTCATTTGGCTGAAGCGCCACTGTCTCTTTCAAAGCAATCAGCACAAAGAACAAAGAGTAGTCAGTGTTAGAATCCCCTTCAGGCATTTAAGCTGACTCCACAGTTCATTATAAAGTTCACATAAACAAATTCCAACCACAAATATTTCTCTCCCCACCTCAGATCCATCAAATTACAACTTAACTACTAATTCTAGTTCATCAAATAACTCAACAGACCAAAAATGTGTAATCATTTCCTTAAATTGCAAATGATTTAGGAAATTCCACTTAGATGTTTTCATTCATGTCATGGAGAATTAGATATATTAGTGCTATTCAATATATAATCATTAACCACTTTCTAAACACTAAAAAAATGTCCACTCAAATCTAAATTATCTAAATTTTAAAGAGTTTAATTTCACTAATAGTATCACAGAAAGAAGAAATTCCTCAGAGCTAACTCCTTAGACTATTTCAAGGAGAATGTAAATTACACCCGTATTTCCAATTGGTTTAAAATCAAGAAGTTATTTTATTTCTAAAGTGAACAAACTTTATAAAAATGCCCATCTATCTTCACAGAATTACAAATCAGTGGTATGCTAATTGCCAAGATGTAGAAACAATCTAAGTAACCACTAATGGATGAATGGACACAAAAATTATTGTACAACTATGTGCAATATTATTCATCATTTTAAAAGCACAAAATTCTGTCATTTATGCCAACATGGATGACATGGAGGACACAATGTTAAGTGAAAAATTTCAGACACAGGAAGACAATTATTGCATGATATCACTCTTATGTGAAATCTAAAATATTTGAACATAGAGAAATAAAGATTTGAATTCTTATAGAGGCCAGAGGAGAAAGGGAGAATGGGAAGACTTGGTAAAGGCACACACTCTTAGTTATAAGATCTAGAGATGTAATATACAACATGGTGACTAGTTAATCATAATGCATTGCATGCATGTAATTTGGGAGTACATCTCAAGTGCTCTTACAACAATAAAGGAAGGAAAGAAGGATGGAAGGAAGGAAAAAAGAAAGGAAAGGTAATTATTTCAAGTGATGGAAATGTTTCTTAGCTTGATTGTGGGAGTCACTACACAGATGTACTTATACAAAACACCATGTTACACACTTAAAAATATGTGCAATTTTTAATTTGCCAATATTTCTCAATACATAAAATACTTAAAAGGTTATCACAATGAGTCAAAAAATAAATCACTGGTGATACAAAATAAGTTGATTCAAGGTAAGTGATTATGCTAAATTATACATTTAATTGAGATACTCTGGATTCACAAACTTAAGTTCTACTTCCCAAGTTTTGTCAGCTTTGATTTAGCAAGTATCGTATGCCTTGTCCCACTACTTTACTGGTGTACAGATAGATGGAAAGTAGGTGATAGACTGATAGGTAATCCATGGCTAGCTAGCTAGCTAGCAAGATAGAATTATATTTATTACAATTATCTATAAGTATTTAAGGTCATTGCCTATGCACCCTAACTACTTTGTACAAATCAACAATTAATCAGTGGTTTCTCTGATTTCCAACTTCTCTTTTCATTGGTGAGGATGAAGCTTGGTACACTATCAATCCAATCCACTGTCTAGGTGATATTTTATTACTATTTCAGTTTGTCCTACTACTATTATATTCCATAAATAAATAACCATATAGGTACAAATATATGTATATATTTGTTCTAATATCCCCATTCTTGCACTGTTTTGTCTTTATCCACCAAATAAAGCAAGTATTTGCAGATTCAAATTCTTGGTAAAGTAGATAGGATCATTCTCCAGAGGCATCTGATGCCTATAACTGATTTGATGAATGTTCACCAAAATCCCACAAAACATTTATCCAATGCCCAAGAAAACACAAAATGATGATAGGAAGAAAAGTTTGGAGAAGAAGGAAAATGACACTATCTTATGTAGAAGTAATAAGTGACTTTATTGAAATGGTTTGTGTTTCAACTTCTCTTAAGAAGATCACTATTTAGAATGATCACATATTTCATTATCCTTCTTTTCAAAGTTTTTGAGTCCAATCGATGAATCTTCATCAGGCTCTTAGTAAAAGAGCTTAGTTACTTTTTTCTTATGTTACATAGTCTAGACTTGCTAATAGCATCATTTTCAATGACTGAGGTCTGCACTTCATCAGTTGTTTTAAATTATATTACATCAAGTTAGAAGACAAGAGTGTGGTAAGTAAGTAATTGATTTTGATGGAAGACATAGAAGGTTTAGTGATGTGGCTTCCTCAATGTTTATAGCAGCTCAATTTACTATAGCTAGATTATGGAACCAACCCAGATGCCCCTCACTAGATGAGTGGATACAAAAACTTTGGTACATATTTACAATGGAATACTACTCGGCCATTAGAGAAGATGATATTATAGCTTTTGATATCAAATGGACGGAGATGGAAGGAATTATGCTAAGTGAAGTATCCCAATCTAAGAGACTGAAGGGACGAATGGTATCTCTCATATGTGGAAGCTAGAATACATAGAGAAGCAACATGTTAGACGGCTAAGCTAATAATAACTTCAAATTGTATGATTCTCAAAGCAACAGGGAGACGACTCCCTAGGACACTTGAAGGCTTAAAGAG
>PVKS010005434.1:0-85034 GCA_004027875.1 Aplodontia rufa | reverse complement strand
GGCACCGACTTCCCCAAGGCGTCAAACGCCAATTCTGAACCAGGCAGAACTCTCGGTTGTCAATGGTGTTTTGCTTGCTACTTATTTTTAAGTAAAGAAAAACTGGCTAACATTGGGATCTAGTAAAAATTAAAAGTTAAAAACACGTCTGGGACCAGAACCCAGTGGGCCAGCACTCCCTGCCATTAGCTGCTCCAAGCCTCTGCTGAGCTCGAGGTGCAAAATTCTGGACCAGTGACCTTGTGATCAGGTTCATGCAGCTAGGGTTGAGAACTCACCTGCTGCCAGGCATCTTCACTCAGAACCTCTTTGACACCTGAGCACAAAGCCCCAAGGCGGGTAGGGGACCACTGCCGCACCCCATTGCAGAATGGAAGCTGAGCTGAGAGCTGCCTAAAGAGAGGTCACTCTGCGGGCCTTTCTCGCCTCTTTCTCCCACCAGCTCCCAAGTAGGGCCATGGGCAGCTGTGCTGCAGTGAACACCCTCCCCCAGCACATGCATCTCTGTGCAGAGGGCTGCACCCCTCCAGCCACACCCTCAGGTGGAAGCTCTGGGTCAGGTGTGCTTATACAAAAATGGGGAGGGATGGGGCTGGAGCGGTGGCTCAGCAGTTACAGTGCTTGCCTGGCATGCACCGGGACGCGGGTTTGAACCCCAGCACCATGTACACAGGGAAGTGTTGGAGCAATGAAGTCCAACGTGGAAAACTAAATAAAGTTGATTCTCTCTCTCTCTCTCTCTCTCACTGTCCCACTCTCTTTAAAAAAAAAAAAAAAAAAAAAAAAAAAAAGAAAGAAAAAGGAAGGGATGGCCCCAGACACAGCCTAGTTTCTGCCTCCTTTGCCTGATGTCTATCTTCTCAGAATGCCTTCCCCCAACTCCCCCAGCCTACTTCAAAGTTATCTTCTCCAGAAACACCTCCAACAGGCTGGTCTCCCCTTCCTTCAACTTCCTCAAGTGCAGGGATGACTGGCCCTCTCAGGGGAGGCTGCCGTGGTCCTCTTATCTGTGTTGCAAACACCCCACCCCCACTCCCTTGTCACTCTGGGCCACTGAATAACAGAGAGATTGTCCTGGAAGACAGGTGTCCTCAGCAGGGGCCACTGAAGGCTTAGATTTTTAAATGGGACCTCCAGGAGCCAAATGCTTATTCTCCTAGCATTAACCTGTGCTTAAAAACTCACCAAAGTTCAAAGATTGTTACTCTAAGCCAGAGCAGAGACAGCAGCTGGACAGTGACACGCACTCCCTAATCTAGACATGGCACCAAAGGCAGGGACACCAGCGCCAAGACTGGCTGGCCTTGGTCCAAACTGTCTAAGAACGCGCCACACCACCCAGGGGGTGCAGAAAACCAAGAATTTTGTCCAGGAGGATTCCAGTGCGGCAGATACGAAACTGAAAAGGAGTCTGATAAAGCATATCAGTAACCAATACAGAGGAAACAGGTATATTTTCCTACGCAATTCAGAAAAGTATTTTTACTGACTGTAACGTCTTTGCTAAATGCACTTATTTCAGGCATAAAATGAACTGGTGAGATCTGCTGGGAACAGAGGCTGCTCCCAGGGGTGGGAGAGGAGCAGTCCACCCAGCTCATTCCTACACAGCACCAGGGCACCAGGAAGCTGGCACGAGTGGTCTCACACAGGCTGTCCTCCCAGGACTCCCACCCTGCTGCCCCTGTTTGCAAACCTGAGCAGCCCCTGCACACCCCACTGTAAAAGTAGGAAGGGGGTCAGGGCCAGCCACACACCTGGGCTCCTACCCTGCAGCAACTCTGGCTCTGCCCAGTCGACTCACCCTTCTGGACAAGGCCTTGAAGGCCATGCACAGTCACAGTTGGCCCCACACGGTTCTTAAAAACGCTGACGGGGACACACTGTCGGGACTAACAGGAGGAGTGAGGGAGCAGAAAGAAGGCCAGGAAGGTAATGATTAACCACTTACTGAGTTTAAAGCCATCCTGATTTTATCAACAGCATTGGGTAATGGTAGGCATTTCAATCGTTCAAGACAACCTGGAAGAAAGAATCACAAGACGGTAATGCTTTTCAGAAGATAAAACCAAAACAAACCGGAGGACTCTGGGCAAAAGCAACCTCCTGCCAGAACAAACTGAAGCTCTGCAATTGACCTTGAGCCTTCACCTTCAACACCTGCCTCTTCCACACCTCTTCAGACCCAGCAAGTAACACCCAGAGGCCCAGGGAACCCAGGGTCCTCTGGGATGCAGGCTTATCCTTCCTGGATGGAGGTGTGCAGGGCGGGTGGGCAACTGTAAGCACTGCAACCAGGAGGGCTTGACCTTGAAGAAGGACAGGCCAAAAACCCAGAAGCCGGGAAGGCGTCCCAAGGTTGTGCCCAGGGCTGAGCCTGGGCCTCCCAGTCCTCTCAACTCACCTGGCTCTCATCAGGGGACTGTAACTCCCCCCACAACACACACACACACACACACACACACACACACACACATATACATGCACACACATCACACCTACCAGAAGGAGAAGCTATAGAATAAAAACAGGCACTTCTGAAGTCATCAAGTCCAGCAGAGGCTAAAGGCAGGCCAGGGAGGCAAAGACCTAGGGCCAGCTCCGGGCAGTGCCACTTTCTGGAGGTACCATTAGGCTGGCGACTGAACCTCGCTGAAATCTCAGGCTTCCTCCCCTGCTTTGTTAGGTCAGGGACTGAACGAGCACACGCAGTAGGGTTAGCATTCCCTGTGCCAGGCACCGCACCAAGGGACAGCCAGCACCATCAGCTCCACCCTGCCAAAGGACGTCCACAGGTGCATGCGTGGAACCACCTGCCGCGGAGCAGGTGGTCCAGAATCAATGCCAGAGACAGGTCCCCTGTGATGGTTTGAAGTAAGCCATATAGGCCCTCCCGAGCTTGAATGAGTACCTTTAAGAACTTCCATGAAACATCCACACCCACTCCATTTACTGCACCAAATCAAAAAAAAGAAAGATGCTATTTTGACCAATTTCAAGACAAGTGGTCATGAAAGAAGCTGCGGTCATTCATTTGCAACCATGAGTGAACAGTTCACAATACCATCTGCAGGCACTGTCTACATAGAGTGCATTATGGTAAAGCCTCATTCTCCACCGACACAGGTTCCTTGCCTAAACAAACTTCACCAGGCCTCAAGCGCACTTCCAGGTAAAATCTAGTTAGCAGAGAGCTCCACTAAGTCAGGCTATGGAGAATCCCCACCTTCGATACCATCACTCCGGACACCCGAGCAGGTTTCTCATCCTCCACCACCCCCAGGGGATGTCTGGTCACCCTGGCCTGCCTCCAGCAAGATCCCTGTCAGGTTAGCTTGGCTAGAATCCCACTCACCCCGTCTCCTCATAGTGATTTCCCATCCACTGACCCCACCTGCTCCTGGGCTGAAAACCCCCACTTCCCCTTGCATTTGAGTCAAGCCCAATCTCTCTCCCCCACTGCCCTCGCCTACAGAAGGAGCCCTGAGCCCTTCTCATCTGGATTTGATGAAGGTCACTCAATCACTTTTTCTTTAACATTCTGTTCAGCGAGGGCTTCCACCACTCCAGCTGGGCATGAAAGAACCAAAGAATATTCTAAGAAATGGTCTTATCCTTCCATAAGACATTGCTCCGAATGAGGGTATGGGAGCCCAGAGCAGGCTCTGGGCTTTGCTGGCCACAACAGAGTCTGAATATTTTCCTCTATAAGAGCCTGGCACCAGGGAGGTGCCCAAACAGCACAGGTGGCACATGTAGGTAGCCCATGACCTCAGGGCTAGACTCTCTGGATCTCTCTGGATCCAAACCCAGGTAGCCCCTCCCTAGCTGTGACCTGGAGTGGTTGGTTTATGGTTCTGTGCCTTGGTTCTCTTTTCTGCAAAGTAGAGAGAGCAGTGGCCAGGGGCACTGAGAGTTTGTGCTGATCGAGTGCTTAGCACCTGGAATACAGGAAGTGCTGTATCAGGTTTTGTTTAAAATAACCATAAAACCGAGAAAATATTTACAACCTGCTGGGAGAAAGAGTGCTATTTTATGGCAATTACAGATTTGCTTTTGATAAGAGTTCCCAAGCTGGAGATGGGAAGTCCACCAGCTCTCAAAGTTCCGTGGAGCCAAACGCAATGAACAGCTCTGCTTTCCCAACTCCTAAGCAAAATCACCACCTGATTCATTAAAGAGAAAGGAAAACCAGCAACCTGCAATCAATGAAAATATGAGAGTAACTCCGAATGGGTCACAGGAAAAACACACTAGTGCATTTATTTACACCTCATGGAGAGCCAGACCATGTTGAGAGCTGCAAGGTGTATTTCAAGATTAAAAAATCAGGGGGCTGGAGCAGTGGCTCAGCATTACAGTGCTTTCCCAAGATGCACGAGGATGCAGGTTCGAACCCCAGAACCATGTACACAATGAACTGTTGGATCAACGAAAGCCACATGAAAAACTAAATAAAACTGATTCTCTCTTTCTCTCTCTCTCACTGTCCCTCTCTCTTTAAAAATTAAAAAAAAAAAAAAAGATTTAAAAAGTAAGTCAAAACCTTTCTGGGTACAAGGAGAGAAAAATGACTATAGTGCAGGCTGGGGGGTCACCACTTACAAAACACATGAAGCACTGAAGTCTTTAACGGGTGGACAGTCACACGTTAATCCACCTTTCCTGAGTTCACCTGTGGACAGGACTCCAAAGCTCCAGGTTGCAGGATAAATCCTGCACCCCTGCCTAGGAAGCAGACCAGCTCCCTTGCTAAGATTCCCTTCAAAACAATCCTGCTTTTAAGCAAACACGTCACCGCTCCAGTTTCTCTCTGGGCCACGGCTCCTCCCTGCCACCCAGGGTCAACTCGCCAGTTACGGGATTGGTTAAGCTTCAGGAAATGAAAATCTGACCCCACTGGCGGCTTTCCCAGCTTAGAAGCCCTGTGAAAGGAACGTGAGTCAATGCTCAAAACCCACACTCACTGTGCATTCAAGATCCCTAACAGTGAGAGGAGGAAGGCTAGGACCCCAGACACAGACTGTCAAATAAAGGCCACAGGACCCCGAACTGCCCTGTCTCACCCTGCGATCCTGCCACCCACTGCAGCCAGTATGAAGTGTGCTCAGCTCTGCTGCCCTGGACTTTGGAGTAGAAGACAGAGTGCCGCCCGCCACCCCCTGCAGAAAGAAGGAAGGGGAGGCCAGCTCTGCAGAGGATCTGATCGGAACCATCCAGAAAAACCCAGGGGGCCATATCGCCATCCACCTACAGAACAAGCATTTCCACGGCCACCGAGATTGCAAATCACATGAACTGGCTTCTTCTGAAAGGAGCCGGATACAACCCAGGTGACAAGCCATCTTTCCTGTCATTTAGAAGACAAGAACAATTGTTCTGTATTCTGGAAAGCCAGCTGTCATGAAGCACTCTGGAAAGTTCTCCTTTAAGTGGAAAGAGAGCGAATAAGGACAAAGTGCCCCTCATCGCCAGCAGCCCATCCACCGTGTCTCACAGCAGCAGCAGCTGCCCTGATCCGTTGCAGAGTGTCCCTTCAGGAGCCAAGCCAGCCCGGGCGTCACCTGCCCCACCACGCACCCAGACGAAGCTGCAGAAGGTGACCCACGTCTCCTGGCAGGACTCAGCGATTCCCTAGACAAGAGCAGTTCCCTCTGACGCCCCTTTCCTTGCTCTGGGGATCCAGGAACATGCTTGCAGGAGATTCTGTTGTGGTGCTGCTCTGTTTCTTTGGTACCAGGGATTGAACCCAGGGCCGCTTAATCACTGAGCCACATCCCCAGCCTGTTTTATTTTTTATTATGAGACAGGGTCTCGCTAAGCTGCTTAGGGCCTTGAACTTCTGATCCTCCTGCTTCAGGCTCCTGAGCTAAGGAGATTACAGGTGTGTGCCCCTGTGCCTGGCCTGGCGATTGATTGATTGATTGATTGATTGATTTTAAAGAGAGAAAGAATCAATTTATTTAGTTTTTCATGTGGCTTCTGTTGCTCCAGTACTTTGTTATGTACATGATGCTGGGGTTCGAACCCGCATCCACGTGCATGCCAGGCAAGTGCTGTAACCGCTGAGCCACCGCTGCAGCCCCTGGAAATTTATGTTTAAAGCCATCAAAACGGTGCAGGTTTATAGACACTGATCTGGATCCAAGAGTCAGGGGTGGCCCCCACAGCTGAGGTCTACTGCCTCCACCACTGTTCAAGTTGCTGGAGGTGCGAGGGGTGTGCCACCAGCGATAGATGCTCCACTTGTGAAGAAGGAACATGGGAGAGAATCCCTAACGCCAGAATCACAGCAGTAAGGTCACACGCAAGCTATTCTCTGCTTTTGGGGTACAGTGCACTGTGGGGTGAAGTCCAGAGCACGGCAGGAGCAGCCCCGCACAACAGGCAGGAGGCCATCAGGCCAAGGGCGTGCACCGCCGATGGCAAGGAAGTCCACAGAGAGGGACCTCAGGAGAGCTTTGCCCGACCACCGAACTTCCTTTTCTAGGACCACCTCGTTGTCCTAAGGTTATAGATGTTTTAGGGCAGAAATCAGGCCTGGTCCTCTCTTTTTAGCTAGAATGTGCCATACAAAGAATGTGTTCAAGGGTTTTTTGAGTTCCAAAGGCTAAGGGAGTAAGACGAAATGGAACAGACAGTGGTGGCGAGGCAGCACCCAGGACATCACCAGCCTCCAAGCCAGGGTCACCAGGTGGTCCACGGGGTCTGGGTGCCCAAGAGCTGAGTGCAGGCCTAAAAGGACAGGCAGGCAAAAGGGTCTCCAGGGCACTATGCCCAGGCCACCAGCTCAGGTTAAAGAACTCACCCAAGTCAATCTGCACAGGTATTAAGGTTGAAATGAGAGAGAAATCAAGCTCCCTGGCTCAACACGTAAGAAGCACTCAGTGGCAACATGAAGACAGCAGACGAGATTTGTCCTTCAGATCTAAGGCACTGCTAAAGGAAAAGGGACCTAATGTACACTATGTACATTCAAAGGGCCACGCCAGGATCCACGATCAGGATTATCACCAAGGCAGGTGCTAACTCCACGAAAAGGACTGAATTTCTCAAACCTAAAAAACGTTTGACCGGAGACCCAAAAGCCAGGTTCCCAGAATATTCTAGCACAGAACTGGACTTTAGCTGCAAGGCCAGGCACGACGGTCTTCTGAAGTCGCTCCCAGCCAGGCGTGGTGATGTACACCAGGGCTGTGATCCCAGCTTCTCGGGAGGCAGAGGCAAGAGGATGCCAGCATGAGGCTAGCCTGAGAAAGGTGGTGAGACCCCAGTCTCAAAAAGATCAGTAACTAAA
Organism: Aplodontia rufa; assembly: GCA_004027875.1. Lineage (NCBI taxonomy): Eukaryota > Metazoa > Chordata > Mammalia > Rodentia > Aplodontiidae > Aplodontia > Aplodontia rufa. The sequence continues at coordinate 77,737 of PVKS010005434.1, read as the reverse complement.
TAAAGCAAGCCAGAGTACCCCCGACCTGTTATAAACATATCACACCACTGGACCCAAGCTCGTCACCAAGCTCCTCAGCAGACAGAAGTCGGCAGAACAATCTCCGAACCCATCCTCCCTAGACAGAACGGCTCCTGTGTGCAAGAGTGCAGATCTAGAGCTGACGTCCTGGCTGCCGGGCTGTGAGCTCAGACGCGCACCCTTCCTTCCAGGACCAGCCCTGGAACAGCCTAAAGGGAATTTGACGCTGGTCTCCCTTCAGGCAAACAAACCATAAAGCCTTAACTCATTTCATCCTTCAGGTCAGCTCTCATTTGAAAACATGCTTCCAACACGCCTGCTCTACCGCCTGACCCCTCTCCCGTCCCACAGAGGTGTCCCTATTCTCCCACGGCCACCGCTCCTGCCTGAACTCCCATGGCCACAGACTTCAAGTGCCCTTCATCTTCCTTCCCACACCTCTTATCCCTCCTGGCCACCCCCTGATGCCTGATGGCTCAACTGTGACCCCACACCGTGCCAGGAGTTCCCGCCCCCCCCCCACTTGCCTCACTGAGAGCAGAGGGCACGCCTTTGGGTCACCTGCTCTTCAAAGTCCATGTTGTGTACAGAGCAGGTTGCTGCCTATCCCCTGCCCAGAAACCCCACGTCACTCCTCCCAGGAGGCCTCTGCCGCCCATTAAGACGTCTTCCACACGTCATTGTTTGTCACTGTTCGACTCCGTCCAGTGCCCATGGCCACTGGGCAGACCAAGCCCCAGATCCAGTTCTGCTTCCTCCCGGACCCCCAGCTCCACTCCAGGGCTTCTGATGTGACAAATTTCCAAGGACCACAAATAGCTCCTCCAGGACCCCAAGTGCTGTTTGGGAACAGGGACACAATGAGCCAGCCTCCTTCAACCCCAGGCCCATGACACCTGGGGGCTGTGAGTCAGGGCTCCCCAAGTCAACCCTGAAGCTTGGCTCAAACAGAACTCAGTCTCAGATGCATGCTGCTCCTGTACCCCAATCCTCAAAGGCCCCCTGACTCATCCTGATGCAAGCTCAGTGTTGGAGGGACCCTGGTAGGAGCCCTGGGAAGGAACGCAGGCCACGCCCTGCACCTGAAGGCATGGGGACGTCCAGGGAGATGTGGAGTGGGTGAGGGCGGAAGATGGAAAGCCCCCGCCTCTGCTCACTGACTCCCTGCAGAGAATTCCCCCAGCCAGCCTGGGTCCTCCACTCTCCCCAGCACAGGGCCAACTTCCAGCTCTCCAGTAAGCCAGCCTGGCCAGGTCACTCCACTGACCTTTCCTTTCCTTTCCACCTCAATGCCCAAGGCTTGGGCTTCATCAGTGGTTCCTAGATACAGGATTTTCTGACGGGCCTAAATAGAAATAAAGATTCCTGGGCCCCACCCCCAGAGTCTGGGATGCAGCGATTAGGACCCCCGATTGCTATAACGCCCCCCCAGAACGCCTGCCGTGACTTACACAGAAAAAATGAGGACTCACCAGCCTGAACCCTGGTCCCCACTTCCTGGCAGGCCCCATACCCCAGGTTGGACCCACAGCAGTGGCAGCACACTCACATGACGGGGAGGGCGCTGGCAGACTGCACTGCCAGTGCCCGGGCCTCACGATAGGCAGGACATGTGCCCAGCAGCTGCCACGCCAGGACCCCATCGCCCGGGAAGTCAGCCCTCCCCCCACCCTCCCAAGGAGTCCCAGAGGCCCACATCGCCCTGCTGCAAGTGGGCAATGCAGAGCCCAGGGGGGCTGAAGAATCGCAGCCTGACCCCAGAGCATCCCCCTTTTGTATCTGGATCCCTTGAGCCTTGTTCTCAGCTTCCTCCTCTCCTTTTTTCCACCTTCTATAACGTTAAAACCTCAGGACTGAGAGAGGAAAAAAGAAATGACACTCTATGCCAACAAAGCCCCTTCTAAGCACCCCACATCTCCATCTTAGACCCAGTCAATCATGAGAGGAGTTGCCTAAGGAGCCAGGCGGCCCCTCATCAGCCCCAGGTCTTGCTCTTATTGGTTACTGGACCTAGGTAACCTTATTGGTTACTGAGCCTCTCTGCCTCAGTTTCTCTATAATTGAGTTGAACATGTCATAAAAAGCTTGGGACAATGACCGACTGGAACAAGGAAAGTGTCACAGCAATGTCTACACTTATCATTATAATGCCAGTGGGACCAAATGTACTCTTCTGATCAGGGCGACTGTCACCAGCTGAGCCAGGCAGCTCAGGGTGAGCAAACTCTGGGGTTCTGTGCTTGATACCAGCACCAGCATCACCTTGTTAAAAGGCTGGCCTTAGGTGCATGATTTAAAGGCAAGTTCCTTGGGACCAATGTTAGGAGCTGAGAAAAGAGCCCCAGCCTGCTCAAATTTAAATACAGAGGCTGCAGTGTGGACACACCAGTGTCCAGACAGAGGTCCCACCTCCTGAGTTTTCTTCCTCAGCAGTGGCCTTGAGTGTCATTGCAACCTCCACTCTTCCCTAAGGCCACTGGGTAGGAGGCAAGCCCACCTCTCTGAAGAGGTGCAGTGAAGGTGGAGGATCCTGAGCCTCCTGCGGATCCCCTTCACCTGACCCACCTGAGCCTCCTTGGCCACACTGCAGTGTAGCAGCTGAAGAGCTGAGGCTCCCTCAGCCACCTGTGTCCCTGTAAACTCTGGCGGCCCCTCCAGGCCCCCACCCTTCCGGCCAGCCAGAGGCTGGCTCCAGGCTGGCTTCCTGGAGGCCCCTCCCCACCTGCTGGGATGGGTCAACAATCCCCACCTCACTTTAGGTTTGCCAAACACCTTGTGAGGAGGCCTCTTGAAGCCTGGTAACTTTCCATTCTTTGGATGGCTCAAACGGTCAGGAGCTCAGCCCTCTGCGGCACTGGGGGCTGAGCTCCTCCACTTAATCCCAGGACTAGGGCACAGGAGCCTGTGGCACCTCCTAGCCCAGCCCCCAGTGACTCGGTCCTCCAGGCCCACCTGGGGACGCCATGCTTGCCTCCCTCCCAAACAAGTCGCCAAGATTCCTCAGGCCCAGGCGCCCCTGCATATTCGGCCCGCGGGGAATCCTGAGGCAAGGCGGGCGGGTGCTCCCCTCTGCCACCCAGGCTGTGGGCAAGCAGACGCCCGGCACGAGCCGGTGCTGGAGGCCACCAGCACCACGACCTCTGGGGCGTGGACTCACAAACTTGCAGGCCGTAGGGTAGCTCATCAGCGGGACCAGTGGGGCCTCGAGCAGGGCACCCACAGCTAGACTGGCCGGTAGGGCCACCGTGCCACTGTCCCGAGTCCCGCCAGACGGGATGCGGTGGACAGAAACTCCAGATGCCGGGCAGGGAGTGCACGCCCCGGGGCCAGCCGGCTCCTCCAGGGTCGCCTCCTGCCGCTGCCAAGTGCCCAGGCGACCTGGCTCTGGTCGCCGCCCCAGGTCGTAGCCTTGGGGCCGAGGCCTCGAGTGGTCCCTTCCGCAGGCCCGGAGCCATTCGCGCCTCGTCTGGGGTCCCTCCGGGAGCCTGGCCCCGGTCCCCGCCGCGCCGGCCATATCGTTCTCCGGCATCTCAGAGTTTCCAGTTTCTCCCTCGGTAGGGAACCAAGGAGCAGAAGGAGTTCAGGTAACAGTCCCGGGCTGCAGTGATTTTCTCGAAACAAAGAAAGGAGCAAACAAGCCTCCCCTCCCACCTCCCCAGAGGGAAAAAGCTCTCCCAGGGCTCCCGGGTGGGGGCCAAAAGAGGACAGGCGACCCGGGAGCCCGCCCCAAGGAACCTTGGGGCACCCTTTTCTCCGACCCATTGTCAGGGACTATCAAGACCACCAGCCCAGCCGCACAACGCCAAGGGGGATGACTGGGGGTCCAAGCCGCGCGCCCTGGGGTCCCGGGTCCGGCATCCTGACAGCCCGCAGGAAGGGCGCCTGGCCCGCTCCGCCCAGAGTGCTGGCCCGCGGGCACACGCACCTGCCGCGCTCCTGCGGCTCACACCCGGCTGCCTCTCCAACCACCCGCACCCAGCGCAGGGGCGGACTCAGGCGGCTCCCACATGCCCGCGTCCCCCTCCAAACCAAAACCCGGCACTCCGGACCCCAAAGAGAGTGCGCGGCCCCCGCCGCTTACCTGCTGCACTCCGGGCCGCGGCTCCCCGGCTGGCCGCCTCCCTCCGCTGCCTCCACCTCCGCCTGCTGCGGGGCTCGCGCTTTCCTCTGCCCAGAGCTCAAGTCCCCGACCTTCCCCAGCTCTCGCTTTAATCTCAGGAGGCGGTGTCCCCAGGGCTCTGGGCGACACCCCCAAACGCGGGTCCCGCTTCAACTCGGGCAGGAGGAGGGGACGGGCGAGAGGCTGCCCGGGACGGGAGGAGGAGTTTCCCCAGGGGAAGCCCCAAACGCGCTCCCGGCCTGGGTGCGCGGCGCGACCCAGAGGGGACTCGGGGTGTGTCCCAGGCCAGCCCCCCGCTGGCAGCCGGGGGCGGAGGGGGGTGCAATGAGCGACACTTCTCTCTGCCCTCGTTCGCTGGTCCTGTGGGGTCGCCGGCGACTCGATCTGAGGGCTGCGTTTGAAAGGAGGTGGCTTCTAGGGAATCAATTCCCCCGGGACCTCCGGGAGCTTACACTTCCCGACCTCCTGTAGGCGACCGGACGACTCTGGAGTGGACCCCGGGGGCCAACCTGGCCTCTCTGTGGGAAGACCCAGGAAGCGGCCCTGGGGGCCTGCTGGCCCACGTACAAAGGTCAGGGACGCAGGGTCGCGGGGGCGCCAAAGACCCTCCCGGGTTCCCCGGGCCTTTTCTCCCAAGGCTTCTGCCCTCTGCTCCCGGGGCCCTCCCTCCCTTTCAAGGTGCCCTGGGCAGCGTTCCCCAGAAGGGCGCGGTCTTTCGGTGGACCACAGGTAAGATCAGGCAGAGGAAGGGATGGGCTACACCTCAACCCAGAAGATCTGCTCTCCCCCCACTTCGGAGGCGCCTTCCAATGTCTGCTCCTGGAGGGTGTGGGGGGGCTGGATTTACACTACCCCAAAATATGACTATCAGAGAGCAGAGTGTCCCACCCCAAAAGAGTCCTCTCCTGGACACTGATAATTTGGAGCTGGTATTTGGAGAAACTGTACACACTAGGGTCCCTCTGAAAAAGTTACATCTTCAAAAGAAATCTTCATTATTAAAGGCTCTGCCGAAAAAGAACTGCTCCAGGAGTCTCTCCTCACCAGAGTCCTTACTCCCCAGGCTCTCCCTGCCCTCCCTCTCACAATCTGCCTCCACAGCCTGAGCCCCAGCCCTGAACCCTTTCTGTAGCTTAACTTGGTGTATAAGCCTCAAAAGTCCAGCTGTTTCCAAGGCTCCCTTTAGAACTGTCCGTGCACACATAAACTAAAACACTTTTTCTCCCGTTAATCTCTAGGTCAATTTAATCCTTACACTAGCCAAAGAAGCTGCGAGCATACAGGGCAGCTTCCCTCACCCTGCCTTTGCAGGACACAAATTAATATCAATTGATTTAAAATAAAATGGAAGCAAGAAAACCTAAATCATTCCCGGCCACTGGCTGCCTGGGCCCTGCAGGCTGGAGCTTCCTAGCATGTTCTCTCCCAAGCTTCTTCTGTGGCCTTTCTTGAAACACTCTTAACATCTACAATAGAGGACTTTCCCAACTCAGGACGTCACTTCTATACAGATAGGGCCCAGCAGAAGACCCTGGAGAGCAATCTGCCACAAGTGGGTTGGGTCTACTTGCCTTCAGGTGACACCTCACTTCTTTCTGACAGTGCATGGCACCTTCTAGCAGTGACTCACAGCATCCATTTACATACCAGGTAGCATCAGCCCTCTTGACTAACCAGATGGACTAGCATCCATACTCCCTTCCAGTTAGTAGTCAGGGTTCTAGAGAGAAACAGTACCAATAGGAGACACAGAAGAGATATATTATAAAGAATTGGCTCTTGCCTGGCACGGCAAGGATCCGGGTTCAAAGCCCAGCACCACATACACAACGTAGTGTCTCAGAGATGAAAACACAAATAAAGTTGATTCATTCTCTCTCTCTCTCTCTCTAGAAGAAGAAGGAGGAGAGGAGGAGGAGGAGAAGAAGAAGAGGAAGGAGGAGGAAGAGAAGAAGAGGAAGAGGAAGAAGGAAGAGGAGGAGAAGGGGAGGAGGAAGAGGAAAGGGAGAGGGAGGAGGAGGAGAATTGTCTAGAGGGACTGGAGCAGTGGCTCTATGGTTATGGTGCTTGCCTCCCATGCATGAGGACACAGGTTCAAACCCCAGCACCACGTACACAATGAAGTGTCAGAGCAAGGAAAGTCGCATGAAAAACTAAATAAAACTGATTCTCTCTTTCTCTCCCCCTCCCTTTAGAAAATAAAATAAAATAATTGTTTCTCTCCATTTGGGGGGCAGGAAGTCCCACAATCTGCCCTCTGCGCCCAGAAAGGAACCCTGCAGTGTAATGCAAAGGACTGAGCCAGAGAACTGCGGTGAGGGACTGAGAACCTGGAGCAGAGGTGCGTCCTGCTGGCCAGTCGGGCGGAGAGCAGGTTCAGCTTTCTCCAGCTTTCTGCTCCATCCAGGTCCTCCGCACACCGGATGATGAGCTCACACTGGGCAGGGCAGGCTGCTTTCCCGGCTGCCATGCAAGCTAACCGCCTACAGAAATGCGTTGACAGTCACATCCACTAATAATGTTTAACTGGCTGTCAGGGCACCTGTGGCTTAGGCAACCCATCTGTGAAAGCAGCCATCGCAAGTCTGTCCCCACACCCCAACTTGACATGGGGCTGGTCTCCTCAAGCCACACTTAACTTCCAAATAAAGACAATATCCGGTTGCAGTTCTGCCACACCTGATGCAACCATCGGCACACAACCAGAAACACACAAATCCCTCCTCCAGAAGAGGAAGTAAAGTCCCCAGCACTACCATGTCCCCTTCTCCCTGGCACTCCCCGCTGAAGTACCACAGTGAAAAATCAACCACACAAAGCACAGAGGCAGAAAGCCACAGCATCCTATGCCACATGATGAGGGTGTGCACACACGCACACATGCACACACACACAAAACACACTCAGAACAGCATAAGGCCCAGATAGTCTGGCAATCTCCATCCTCCTGTCTGTAACTGGCTGCGTGGTGGGAGCTGTATTTATGGCCATCTCCCACCACCCCTCCTGCACCCCCTTTGCATTCAGCAGACAGCTGGCTGGATGGGTGACCTATACCTTAATCCCTGAAGGGCTGGGGACATCAGAGTCATGCCCAGGTCGGGTGGTTATGATTTTCCCCTGACCTGAGTCACAGCACAGAGGAACTAAGAGGTGCCCCAGGGACTCTCTGATGTGCCAGGTGCACGCTCCTCACCTCCATGGTGCAGCAGCAGTGGGGGTGCCCCATGGTTGTCCGGATCCGTCAGCCAGGTCAGTACTCCAAGTCTCTTCCTATCGACTCAGAGGCATGAGGAGCCCAAGGTGGCCAGGTGGCTGTCTCCAACTCTAGTTTAACGTGTCTCCTGGTGGAAGCACTTGTCCCTCGGAGTGAAGTCCTCTACCAAAGCAGAGAATGAAGTCACAGGAGCAGGAAGCAAGCATTTTGCTAGTGTGTCACTGGACATGATAGTGAGGAGTGCCATTCCCATTTCTACCCCTCGATTCCTGGTCTCGTGAATCCCAGGAATGGGAGAAAGAGCACCATATACTGGACACTGGTTCAGGGCACACACAGCCTTCTGGGGACCCTTGCTCCAGCTCCACAAGGTAGTGCCTGCCCGCCATCCCCACAACTGCATCTTCATGGCCATCTTCCATCCTATCAAGCCGCTGCTCCACCATGGCAGGGACATGGTAAGACCAGCAAATTCCACGTCCCTGGGCCCGTTGCTGTGCTTCTTTGGCCATGGAGTGAGTTCCTTGGGCAGAAGCAAAGCCATATGGAATGCCGTAGCCGCGTGTAGACATCCGTAGGTCTGCAGAGGCTGTCTCTGGCAGAAGCCTCTGTGCAGGGAAGGCAAATTTACATCCAGAGTGTCTATCCCAATAAGCAAAATGCTGTCCCTTCCAAGATGGAATTGATCCAATGTAATCACCCTGCCACCAGCTCCCTGGCTGATCGCCCTGGGATTTGGTGCCATATCAGGGACTCAGTGTTGATCTCTGCTGCTGGCAGGTGGGGTGCCTATTGGTGACTGCAGCCAGGTCACCTATGGTGAATGGAAGTTCATTTGCTGAGCTCATGCCTAACCCCTGCCACCATCGCCACTCTGCTCAGGAGCCCGTCGGGCAGTAGAGGTATCTGGAGAAGAGGCTAATCGTTACCTGCAGCATGAGTTACCCTAATCCACTGCTGGGGTCGCTCTTGGTGAACATTCACATGGGGTGAGGTCTCTTCATGACTGCTTGCCCACTTAGAGTTCTACTTGATGCCTCTTCCCCAAGTCAGCTTGGCACCAGTTTCCCAAAGCAAGTGCCTCCCCCTCAGCCCCCCTGTGGGAACGATCTCACTATTGGCATTTCTGAGGGACACTCAGCCAGGTGCACTGCTCAGCCTGCTCCTGGAGGACCTGTCACCCCTTCCTTCAGGGATGCTGCAGTTGTCCATCTCCAGGAGCTGCCTGCAGAGCCCCCAGAGCCACCTGTGAACCAGGCCTTGGGCTCCTCTTCCCCCACAGGCTGCAGGTGCAGGGCAGAGGGAAGGCAGTGGAGCAGGAGTGGGGACCATGGCATTGTGACCCCTGGACCCAATCACACATGTGTCCCACTGCCGAGGGATGATGTGCTGGCTGGTGCTGTGCAGGTCCAGCACTATGGCTTGGTGGTCAGAGAACACCCAGTTGCTGATGGGCAGCTCAGGTCACGTGGTGGCCCAGGTTCAAGCACTCAGTTTCCACTAAGACCCAATAGCAGGCCAAGAACTACTTCTCCAAAAGAAAAGTAGTGATCAAGGGGGGATGGCAGGACTTTGTCCCTAATCCACTGTGACTCACTTATGGGAACTGCCAAAGGACATACGCAGCATCCATGTCCACCACTGATACCTCAAGCACAGTTGGATCTGCTGGGTCTTGTGGCCCAAGTCCTGGAGTGGCCTGGACCTGTAGCAGAGCCTCCTCCTGTTTGATCTCCTCTCAAAATTAGCAGCTTTTAGCCAGGTGCAATAGTGCACACCTGTAATCCCATTGTATCAGGAGGCTGAGGCAGGAGGATGGCAAGCTCAAGGCCAGCCTCAGCAACTTAGTGAAGCCCAAGCAACTTAGCTAGACTCTAGCTCAAAACAAAAAATAAAAAGGGCTGGGGATGTGGCTCAGTGGTTATGCATCCCTGGGTTCAACCCATGGCATCAAATGAAACAAAACACACATACACACAAACACACACACACACACACACAAACAAACAAAAAACATAAACAAAAAAAAAAAAAACAAACAGAAAACCTAGCAGCTTTTTGGATCACTCACTAGATGATCGCTGTTTTGTTAGGAGGAGGGTCCAGACCCAGCAACTGGCCCTGCACCTGGGAAGGGGTATCTCAGCTGCCCACACTCCTGGACTTTCAGGCATTTCACTGGTGAAGGAAGTCCCTGAATTTTTTTCAGATGTATTCCCTGTGCTAATTTGTGCTCACAATGTCCAATCAGGACCAAGATAAAGATGGATGCTCCACCGAAACCATGGCAGATGCATGACGAGAAGCCTAGTCTTTTACGTCACTGTGAGAGGCCAAATCAAGGCCTAGGTCAGACCTGCTTTCCCTCTGGGCCCTAAAAGTCTGCAGGAGAGAGGACCCCCCCTCGAGGAGTGCTGTGGGCTACCGGTGGCCATGGCAGGGTGCAGATGCACGCTGGGGACTCGGGGCAGAGTCACAGTGGAATAATCTGCTTCTTGAGCAGGGGGTAAGTGCACGGGTGCTGGCTTTCTTTATACTTTTTAAAAATTATATATATATAGATATATATATTCCCTTGTGCATGTGCAATATTGCATAATCTGAAAAACTGCCTGAGAAGATCATTAAGCTAACTGGCCTTAAGCTGTGTGTTCTGAAGAAGGCGTCTCGTGGTGGATGTGAGCCACTTGTGACCGTCACTAATGAAAGAGCCTTACGTTGCAATAGGTGGAGGAGGTCAATTCCACACTTAGGTATGCTGCTCCGAATCTAAGTTTCCCTTGATGCTTGTAGGCAGAAGGTGAGAAGACCAGGTCCTCAGGAAGGAGGAGGCCGAGAGCCCATTGCAACTTTGGAGACAATCTCGCTGTGCTGTGGGCCTCTGACCATGTCCCCAAGGGACAGACGAGGTCCCAAACCCACACACTACTGCTGGGGAAGTAAAGTCTGCACACAGCCACCGCCATGCCTCCAGCAGGTGCTTCGGTGAACTCCGGCCCTAGCTGTTCAAACAAGGAAAGCGGATCTAAACATTTGCTGTTTTATGGTTGAAACAAGGTCTACGACTTGCCTCCCAGGCTCAGCGTGTCCACTGTAAAAATAACAATGACCTTTTATTGAGCATTCTCTGTGACGGTCGCTCGGAGGCTCATGTTGCCACACTGTGGGATAGGCTTGTTGACTTCCCCATGTTACACAGGTCGTGGGAGACCAGAGAGGGCCAAGCACCTGGCCCTGTCACACAGCAGGTGTGAGGGGAGCCGACACAGGAGTGGATCTGTCTACCGCTAAGTGGGAATCAGGGGCTGGGGGTCCTGGCACTAGTGCTGGGAAGGGACCTGGCAATGAGACTGCTGTGTTCCCATCTGTTCCCAAGGACCCCAAGTCCTCTAAGCTCCTTTGGCTGCAGAACCCGGAGGAGGGGAATTGCAGGGGGAAAGATATCCAGAGGGCATGGGGATCCCGTCCACCCCTCTGTCCTCCAAGAATACCTTTACCACCCACTGACTACTATGGAGACATCTGACTGCAGTAGGAGGCGTCCAGGCCAGCGGTGGGCCCACGTGATAACCCCACCTGTCCCCAGCACACCCAGTTTGTGAAGGTGGAGGAACAATGGCGCTCTGCAACAACAACAACAACAACAAAAATCTACTCAGTATGGTGCGGGCGGAGCAGTAATATTTGGTGGTCAGCCTGCCCTGCTGCCCTGAGAGATTCCAGGGAGATGACCTGCTGGTCCCCAGCACTGCTCTCAGGACACTCTCTTTGACCAGTACTTGGGTGGGTCAGGCTCGGGGTTCTGCTTCCTGTGTATGCTACTTCTGTGCCCTCTCTGCCTTGTAGGCAGGGGACTGGGAGTGACCTCGGGATTGGGAAAGCAGGCTTCCCTGCTAGACTGGGGCTTATCTGGCAGGGAAGAGTCCTTAGACCCGGGAGTCAGGTCTCCTCAACCAGGGTTCAGGTGAGACAGGCTCTGCTTCCCAGCTGGTGTCCCCTGCTAGGAGGGTAGACCCTGCACAGACCCTTCTCTGAGGGTCAGAAACCTCCCAGAAGATTGCCCCGCCCAGCCAGACAGAGCTGGACCTGCCACCCGCTGGGTCCACGTGATTCTGGGTCACTGTTTTCTGGTGTTCTTTCTCCTGTAGAGTTGAGTTCCTGAACTGGGAGTCTTATCCCTGGACGCCCTGTCCCCTGTGGCTGGCATGAAGGAAAGAGTGACAGCCTAGTGACTCCCAGAGTATAGGCACATGGCTCCTGCCATGGAGGACAGCTGCTGGCTGCTGAGGTGTTCCCCACAGCCCACTTGCACACCGAGCCACTGACGCCCGATTCCTGACCCCACCCACGCACCTCCACCCCCCACAAAACACCAAGCCAGGCACAGAGTACCCAGCCCACAACCTCAGCCGCTTTCTGTGTCCAGTGACTGGTTGATGAGACATGTTCGCCTCTAATCTGGAACAATTCTGCAGGCCTCTCCAGCTCCAGAGCACCCCAGGTGTGCCCCCGGGGTCTCGGTGGTACCCACACCGCAGCCCAGGCTGCCCTCTTGCCGACCCTTCCTTCAGCCCTCAGAAGTGCTGATCCCACTTTGACTACTACTGCACTGCTGGTGGTTTTCCAGAACTGCCTCCTCCGGAAACACGGCCTGCTCGTTCTAGGAAAGCAACCCCCTGACTGGGACTCACATGTTCATGGCAGCACGTGGCCAAGATGGCGCCCAGGTCCCCAGATCAGTGCTGCACACACTTCTCATGAGCCTGGTCCAGATTAGACCCTGACACAGGAACCACCAGTCTCAGCCTGGTGAGCTTCAAGCCCTGCCTCCTGTCAAGCCACATTTCCACCGTGGAGAACAGGGACAGTTATCCCTGGGCCCATCACACACTCTCCCTCGGGTTGCCAGGGAGTGTGGCCCGGGCCTTACTGAGAGGGGCAATTTTTCCTCCGTTCAAGATGGACATTTTCATTGCCTGGTTGAACGCCAACATTTCCAGATAAGAAATGGCAGTGTGGCGATGGCAGATCCAGGTCAAGTACCAACACTGGCCTTCACAAGCAGCTGCCGTGGCTGCCGTAGATCCACTGCGTGGATGCAGTGCTGGTCCAGACAGCAGCTCCTTCAAGGCCTCTAGACTTACATTCAAACCCTCATCCTGGACCTTTCCAAAAGCACCAGCTGGAATGACAGGCTGTGTAAGTCACTGATGGGGACCTTAGAGGGGACTCAGCAAGGGCTGAGAAGAAAGACTGCTGCCAAAGGCTTTCACCGCTCCAACTGTTACCAAGAGCTTGTCCCCAATGCCAATCCAACGCGAGGACATGAGTCTGAGTAAAAGGAAAAACAAGTTTTATTGTTTGCTAGGGTGAGAAGTAGGAGGTCTGATGTCCATTTTCAGAATATAGTCTCAAGGTTCTCACATGAAAGGAAGCCATCTAGGCCAGGAACCAAGTGGTAAACTCCTTATCAGATATCCCGTTACACCCATAGCTCTTTTCTGTACCCACCCCAATTTTCTATTAGCCAATAGTACAGACTGTACCCCTGAGCTCCTCCAATCAGAGTGAAATGCTGGATTGCGGCAGACTGGAGATATAAGCAGGAGGATGCCCACCCAAGTGTACCTGCTCATCGGATCCCACGTGTGAGCGCATCTTCTGCAGAAGTCTGCCTCGCTGCCCGCTTCTGGGCACATGTTTGATTTTCTTTTGGCACCTTGGAATTTTCAATGATTTTGTTTCTAACAGCTAGCAAAGGAGAAACACAGGGGACACCTGTCCCAGAGACTGATTTAAAAATCCCCCCATCGGGGGGATTTTAAAGGCTACATTCCACGTGGGAGTTGTGACCCACTTGTTAATGTGGGAGACAGTTATTTCTGTGCTCGTCTGGTGACATCCGCATGTCTGAATTACCTTCTTCCGGTGGTATGCCTAGGATGGGGAAGAAAGGTGATCCTGAGTGCCCTGAGAGAATGGAGGGGGAGAGACTAAGGAGGGGAAGGAGAGAGGAAGAGAAAGAAACTTGTCCCCTTTATAAAAAGTCACTGTGGCAGAGCAGCAAGGGCCATATTCGAAGCATCAAGTGGCCCCTGTTACAAAACTTTCCAAAGAGCAGGGCCTGGGCACCTGCTGCCTGTTGTTAAAGGAAAAATGAGTCACTGACCTTTGTCAAAGCAAGTAAGGCAAATTCGATTCAGGACCATGTGCTCAGGTAGGGACCAGGAAATGGGGCTTTGGGGTGCGGGAGAGATTGGGCTGGACTCTGAATGCGACACCCCGGGGCAGGTGTCTCTAAAGAGAGTGGAGTGAGCGGGACGCTGACTGCACTGAGCTGACAGGGATCTTGCCCAGGGTGACCAGACATCCCCTGGGGTGGCAGAAGATAAGAAAGGCACTCTGGTATTAGGGCCCCTGCTAGAAGGGCTTATCGGGACCTTTGCTGAAACTGGGTTCTACATGGAGGTCCGAGATGGTTGAGGAGATTCAGGAGCCTGATAAAGTCGGGCACGCAGAGAAGCTTGTTGCCATCTTCTCCCTGTTATCACCTACCTGGACTGGGAGTTCCTGAACTGGACAGCGAAGAGACAAAGTATTTGAGGGGCTCCAACCTCCTCAGGGAAGGGACACCACCCCCGGGAGCCCAGCTGTGCAGGTGCTTGAGAAAGGGAGGAGCAAGGCAGCTCCCACTGGCCAAAGACCAGATGCCTGGGTGGGGCCCTGGTGGCAGGCACCAGCCGGTCTGCACAGCCTCCTCCGCCCCCTGCGGGGGTCCATTCTGCAGAGGATGTGCAAGAATTGGTGTGAAGGACTCCTGACACTGTTTGCACTCGTAGGACAGTCTTGCTGCGAGAGACGGTCCTTGGAGACATGGAAGACTCCTCTGAAACATCCAGCCCAGAGCCAGCCTTGAAGGGCTCAAAAGCGGAAATGGATGAATATGCTCTCTGGCTTCAGCCTCCGGCTCCCCGCAGCCAGGAACACAGCCCGCTGCAGGAGGTGGGGGTCAGAGGTGGAGCCCAGCGTGGTCTTCTCTCCAGACTCCATTTGCACGACAAGCAAACTTCCTGCACTACATTTTTACATTTTAAAAACTTGCTCCTAAATGAGTAGTAGGTCTTTAACTTTTGTTTCAGAATAGGAGTTCCCTAGATCGCCTAAGAGAAATTACGCTCTTCACCAAGTCTTGGGCCTTTGTCCTCCTGCCAACAAATACGTGAAAAACTAAAAACTAAAAAGAAAAAAATTCTTTCTCTCTCTCTCTCACTGTCCCTCCCTCTCAAAAAAAAAAAAAAAAAAAAAGGAGAAAAATTAAGAAAACCATTCCATGCATAACAGGTTCTCACAGATCTAAAATTCAAGGTTTTTTCACCGGTGTTTGTCATCATAAAAATGCTTAATTTTTTAATGCTTGTTCACAATTTATTTTTTTGTGGCCAAAATACAAGCAAACAGCCTCTTCTGAAGGGAGGCTAAGGCTGCCCCTCGTGTGCGGACGTCGTGTGCTGCTGTGTACAGTGCCACTGAGCTCCACAGGGTCCCCCGGCCTAGACAGCAGCTGCTGCTCCGGCTGCAAACTCCTGCGCCCCCAAACCCAGCCCCTCCCCCCAGTTGGTTTGGGACCCTTGAGGGCTTCCGCACTTTCCCGGTACTGGCTGGCCAGAGGCTTCCATAAAACCCTCAGTCCCTCCCCACCCCCCAAACAGGATCCAACCAGTGAGAGCCAGAGCAGGGCAGAGCCCAGGCCGCGCTGAGCGGGTTTGCGGGAAGCCTGTGCACTCTGGCTCTAGCCAGACCCCTCGGGTGGCCCCTGTGTTCAGGCTGCTGCACAAAGATGGTCACAGCTCCACTGCTATTATCATGGCCAGTGTCCAGAGAAGCAGCCAGTGTCGTTGATTGGGAAGCCGTGGGCATCCTGACTCGAACACCTCTAGTTCATTTCCTGTCCAGGTATAGAGCACGCTGAGCACATTTTGAACATACACGTACATGCACACGCATGCTGTCAGTATGTGCATATGTGTGTATATGCGTGTGTGTGTGCGTATATGAATAAGAAATCATTTATTTTTCTCACTGGCTTTTTGAAACCATAGCTGCTTAAGCAAATCAGTCCTTCAGAAAATGAGATTAGAAACCCCCGGAGGGACACTCGGTGTTCTCCAAATGTCTTCCCTAGAATGATTTCTCAGCTGTTCCCTGAGGAAGGGCCTCCAGAAAGACCCTCTGCTGTGGTTCAATGTGCCCCCCATTCATGGGTTGGAAATCTAATTCCCCAATGCATATGCTAATGGCATCTGCAGGTGGATGCGGTCAGAGGAGGTCACAGCTCTATCAGAAGAAGGCTTGGGAGCCTTCAGGACAGACAGGCACATCACCGTCCACGCTGTATAAACTGCCCAATCTTCTGCACTAGAAGACGGACTAAGACACCACCAGCTCTTCAGTGAGGAGCAGCAACGAGCGTTCCCTGAGATTCCCTGAGCCCTCACTCTATGCCACCCGCCAGCCCTGCCCGGGGCTGCAGCAGCGTGATCCACACTCTCTGAAAGCCCCGATCCTCCCAGACTCCTGAGCTCCTAGGCAGGCTCCAACCTCACCTCCATTTTATGTAAATATACGGTGATAAATTACTCAATGAAGCTAAAATGGGAAAAAGAACAGTGACGCTGCCCCAGAACTGCTTCATCATAAAATAAGCATAATTACATAAGTCCTGGTTGCCAAGTAATGAATTAGCCAAGTACCAGGGAAAGACTTGCAAACTATAAAGAGCTACCCAAATGCAAGAAGGAGTTTTCCAAGGAACAGAGAATGCAGACAACTATAAGAGCAATTTTGGGCTAGGATGGGCTGGACAGAGAGGTCCGCACCTAGGGTTACAGGTGTGGTTGAGCAGATTGTGTACTGAGTAAGTTCTCACAGTGAGGTGCTTCTTACATTGGTAGTCAGGAAAGATGTGTGTGTTTGACATAGCAGCGTTCTGGCAGATACCATAAGATGTCTAGTGGGAAGGGAGGGCTTTATTCCAGCTCATAAGAAAATGCTGAACACACTCCTGACAGTTATCTGTCCACGCCTGTCCAGAGTGGACATAGTCTAGTACACAGAGCAAGCTTCCAAAACGCAAGTCACACAGTGAAGCAACTTAGCCTGAGCCACAGCTCCAGCGCTGTACCAAGAATAACTCGCAGAAGATTAGCAGCTGTGAGACCTACTCAAAAATGCATACTAATGAGAAAACCCACAAGTGGGCCTGGACCTCACGAAAAGAGAATAAAAACCGAGGCGTGCAACCAAGAAATCTGGAGACATACTCCACAATGGAAGCGTATTGACATTGGTCCTTACGCCCGTTGCACGCCTCCTCTCCATCCCTTGCAACCCGCTTAACCTGCCATCAAACCCAGCAACTCCGCGCCAGAGTCTGAAGCAGCCTGCTACACTGAACCCAGCAACCTGGACTCCATCTGGAGAGCGCCTGATCTCGGTTCCCTGGTGAGTGCCTGCCTGCCTGCCCATTCTCCAGCTCCCTGCAATTTGACCTCCGCTCCTGGAGAGTGCCTGGCCTGACCTGCCGAGGACTCTGAGGACTCTGCGTGCATTCTGCTGGTAACCATGGATGTCACACCAATGCTGGTGAGAGGACTATGAGCTTATTCTTCCTTACCTATTGCCTTGAGCTTACTGCATTAAGAATAGCCTATAAGTGGTGTGTAATTATTAGATTATATTATGTGTGCCGTGACTAAGTAAGATAAGAATGTAGGAGAGTGTGATTTGTAGTGTGACATCCCTTGAGAATTGTGATATTAACATCCTCGAGTGCTGTGTTAAAGAATATTAAAACGGAACTTGTCTCATTGCATCTGTCACTGAACGTGCAATCTCTCAGAGAGAGTGGTCACCTGTGCAGGCGTAGATATCAGCGCCGCCACTCTGGCCACAGTCACAACAACACCCCAGCTTATGAGACGGGAGAGGCTGAACCTCAGAGCCTCAGTGTCACCTACAAGGGTTGTAATGTTGAATTAGTTTTGTATCTTAATTGTTCTTTGACTTAAATATATGGCTGGAGGTCAGAAATAAAAAATAAAAACATCAACTTTTTTAAATACATCAATTGATTGATTATTTATTTATTTTGCAGCACAGGGGATCAAACACAGGGCCTAACACACTCTAGGCCAGAGCTCCACCACGGAGTTATGTCTCCTGCATCAACTGACTTTCAATTGACCTAGAACAAAGCTATCAGTCGGTCATAGTGGGCCAAGCCAGGTGCAACATGTCTTAGCAATGACATTGTGAAGATGTGGAACTAACTGCTTTGAGCTAGGGGACTTCACAGCACAATCCGGCTTCCTAGCCTCTCTTTAAAACTTGCCAGATGCAGCTTACTGGGCCTGGCTTTCAGCTGGCCAGGGACCTGGGCAGTCAGCCCTGAGTGGAAATGGAATGTCTTGAGCTGTCCCCAAATGTGCTGGGCCTGCTTGGTGCTTGGCAATGAGGTCTGGGAATGCTGTGTCCCTGCTGGCAGCTTCTGACTGCCAGCAAGAACGCCTTCCTAGCCTGCTCTACCCGCCTCAGCATGGCAGTGCTAAGGACAGTGAGGAGCGAT
The DNA here is from genome assembly GCA_004027875.1 of Aplodontia rufa. Classification (NCBI taxonomy): domain Eukaryota; kingdom Metazoa; phylum Chordata; class Mammalia; order Rodentia; family Aplodontiidae; genus Aplodontia; species Aplodontia rufa. The sequence goes on along the minus strand of PVKS010005434.1, from coordinate 59,755 downwards.
GGCCGGCGCCCCGCAGCCTGGCACTTCCTGCCCCCCTGCGCTGTTACTTCAGAGAGCAGAACAGCATCTGCACACACCTCTGTCCCCCCAGAGATGGCACAAACAATAGCTATGCAGGTCCAGGAGTGCCAGAAAGAGAAGGAAAACAGGCGAGCTGCCCGAGCAGCGACAGGAAAGGGAGCTGGGATGACACGCGTAGGTGTAGCACCTGTACTTACAGAGTGATGAAAATAAACCTGGCACCCCCAGGGAAGTGGCCCACAGAAGCAGCAGCCATCTGCCCTGAGGGAGGGGAAAGGGGAAATGGGAAATAAATACGTAAATCAGAAACATCCGAGGGCTGGAGCAGTGGCTCCGCGGTTGCGGTACTTGCCTGGCATGCAGGAGGACATGAGGACGCGAGTTCCAATCCCAGCACCATCTACAAAATGAGGTGTCGGAGCAAAGAAAGTCATGTGATGAAAATCGATTCTCTCTTTCTCTCTCTCTCTTTCTCACTGTCCCTCTCTCTTTAAAAAAATAAAAAAAAAAAAGAAAGAAAGAAAAAAGAAATATCCGGGCACACGAGACCCTTGAAAACATCCCCGTGGGATCAGGCCAACACCAAAGCTCCTTCACAGCAGTAAGAGGAAGCCAACCGCGAGAGGGACTTTCAAAAATATGCACTTCTTGTCATACCTGGAGTGACAAAGATGTGACTCAAAAGCTGAACATCATGAATCGTGAAATTGCTTTCTGGCAATAAAACTGCAGATGCCAGTGCAGGAGGGGTCAGAGCACAGGTGCCCAATGTCATACTTGAGGGATAAAAATGGAAAGAGGTTGCATGCACACACGTGTGTACACACGCACCTGGTGTGCCCACATGCATGTAAAACACATGCACACACGTGCATGTAAACATACACATATGCACACACGTGCATATTCACATAAGACAGTTGTGATTCAGGGTCAGACCCTTGTCGTTCTGACCAGAATATTCCGTCGCTTGACCAACATTCATATGCTCTGATGGGCAGCCAGCCCTGGCCAGGGAGCCATCCTGAAATCCAGACCTCCTCCCTGATAACCACTGGCCTGGCCTGCCAATGTGCGTGTGGTGTGCGTGTGTGTTGTGTGTACGGGCGTGTGTGCAACACCGCTCATGTGTCTCCGTTTTCTTTCTAGATAAGAAGGACCTAGAAAGCCAGACTCCAGAAAACTGCAACTCCTGGGGCTCTGTCCTGAGCAAGGCAGGTGTTTTGGGGCTGAGGCGGGGTGGAGGACAGTGGTGCAGGCCACATTTGCACCGTCCCAGCAGCCTCTGGGCTCAGGGAATGTGAGTCTGTGCCTGAGGGGCATGTGGCCGCAGGTGGGCTGAGAGGTCAGGTCTCAGCCCGAAGGGCGAGGGCCTGCTCAGCATTGTGACATCCCTGGGTGCCCCCTCCCTCATGGGAACCCCCTGGGCAGCTGGCCCAGGCCATACCCCATGCATCCCCTGCCCAGCGGCCCTTCCTGTGGATTGCCCGGTGTGCTGATGGCCCCGTGAGACCTGACCCTCCGCCGTGTGCTTCCATGGTGACCGACACCAGAGCCGTGGTGACTTTTTGCTATCTTGCCTTTCTAAGTCGTCAGAGCTGGGTTATCTGCACACTTCCTTGAACCACTGGCTGCTTGCTTCCTTTTCAGCCTGCATGCAGGCTTGATTTCCAAAGCTAGGATGGTTTAGAGATGATTTGGGAGTATGGGGGAAGGTGGGGCAGCTCCTGAGTCGAGTGATTTGCCAGGGAAGGGATCCTGGGCTTCTCAGAAATCCCTTGGGTTTTGGAAGTGTGTGCAGCCTGTGTGAACCAGCTCCAAGGTGGGTCTGGGTGACATCACCCTGAAGAGACCCCATCTCTTCCTGTTGTCCCCAGGAGACGACAGGCTTCCTAGAGATGCACCATAAAGAAAGAGAGCCTGTACCCTCTCCGCCATCAGCAGAAAGACAAGTCACCTTGCATTCCTGAAGGACCCAGGCCTGGCTCTGCTCCTAAATGCCTGCTCCACGGTTATGCGTTCTTGTAAGGAAACTGCACCTGCAGCTTGCTGTCTTCTTGGATTTTTTTTTTTTACTAATTCAATTAAGACTCATCAGAAAATAAAAGATGCATTCGTGCTGTGTCCCTTGCCACTTGGGTTTACACTGACGCTGCGGTGTTGAGTTTGAATTCCGAGTCATAAAGCCGTTTTCCAACGGGGCTCCCTGTCATGTGCAGTGACTCAAGATGGAGAGTAGAGGGGAGTGAGCTGAGTCCACCCTGCCACACGGAGCCAGAGTCCACATCCCAGCTGTCATCAGTCTGCAAGCCGAGTGCTAGTGGAAGCCAGGGGAAGCTTCCTTTTGAATGCTGCCCACTCGCCTCTGGGAGCAGAAACACCCGCGAGGCCTCACCTGGGCTAGGTGACGCATGGCCTAGAGGACAGCTGTGGCAAGCTTGAGGGAGCTGCTGGGCATGGAGGGGGTGACAGGCAGAGGAGAGCATTTGGAGGATGCTCAGGAGGACAGGAGCAGAATCCATCAGGGCACCTCCCAGTGTTACACAGAGGGCCAGCTGGCTGGAGTGGTGAAGACAGGGTTACGGTTTTCATGGGTGGAAACAGTCTCTGTTGTGAGCAAGTGGGGACCATGAGCACCGAATACACGTCTGTGTCCCCCCACAACCTCAGCATTCACAGAGTGACAGCAAACTCTCCACTGTCACCAGCTGTCAGTGGTGGGTCACGGAATGCTCGCGATCACCCTGTGCTCACAAGTGGGCGATCACAGTTCTTTCACTCCCGCCTTCCATTCTAATATCTATGACAGTCAAGTCACACCGCATACAGCGCACAGTGATATGTAAAGAGGTCACAGAAAGCCGAGGGTTAAAGCAGTCCCAGGCACAAACAGAGGGAGATGATGGAGTAAGAGCCACTGCAGGAGGTCAGCTGAACAAACCATTCTGTAGAGTCCTCAACCACAGGGTCTGCCAGACAGCAGCTTCATTCAGAGCAAGAGGGCTTCTCACCGCACTCTGCTGAAGCCCTGGGATGAACATCCAGAGATTTCTTGCCATGACAGTTTCTAGGTGACAGGGTTAGGGTGCTGCTGTCATATTTGAGGTTCCTCCTTTGGTGGGCCTCAGGTGAAGTTGATAAGCTCCTGTGACTTTCGGGACGTCCCTGTGTCCAGGTGCTCCTCATTTAGTTTGAGAGGCTGCAAGCATCAGTTATTTCTTGTGCCTTACGGGGGTGCCTGGCAGATGGCACTTGTGCACTTATACAGGCAAGGTGAGGACTCATCCCCCCTTGGCACCTGTATTCAAAACGGGGTAGCTCATGGCAGACTATGGCACGCGGAGTGGCTCAGAGTTAGGCCCAGCCTGCAGACTGCCCTGCTTTCCCCAGTTCCCAAGGCAACAGTTTGGAAAGGGGCCATGAAGATCAGGTGAGGTTTCGGGGACTTGGCCCTCAAGGATGGGTTAGTGTTGGTCTCTTAGGAGTGGATTTGGTATCAAGAGGGTGGGTTGTTCTCAAAGTGAGATCTTCTCCCCATTTCCCACTCTGCCTTATCTTTCTGCCTTCCACATGGATGTCCCAGCAAGAGGTCCCCACTGACCTTGGCTTCCAGCTTCCAGAACTGCAAGAAATAAACCTCTGCTCCTCTAAGTCAGCCTGTCTGTTATATCAGCAAGACTAAGGTGGGCAGCAGGAGAGGCTGGAGAGAGCCAGAGGCCGCTGGGCATTTCCAGCGCTTGGCAGTGTCTCTTCACTTGGAGGACAGCTATGAGATATGCCACACCCCCGTGCGCCCCTTCCCATCCTTGAGGTAGGCCAGGTCTGTGGTGCACTCCTTGCTCACCCGTGTGATTTTCAAGTCAGAAGCAGACATGGCACTGCCACCATCGTTCTAGAAGTTACTAAATTCTCCAAGCTGTAGCTACCTCATCCGTGATATGGGATGAACAGTGTCGTCCCTGCAGAATGATTTGGAACAGTGAAGGATGCGAGGGCGTGAATGACAGCCCTGTGCTAGCAAAGTTGCAGGAGCGGAGCCGTCACTCTGGAGCAGAAGTGGATATCGTCAAAATCCTTTCACATCTGCTCTCAGGTCCCAGAGATGGAGACAAGGAGAGGGTCTTCTTCCTTTCAAGAGCAGCCTGGAGACCAGGTGGAGTCCCCAGGGGTGGGAGCCAACGGAGCCCAGGAATACACGTTCTGGACATTTTCCTGGTTGTCACTGGTAAAGTCACCATCTCACCTGCAGCGTGGACAATGGAGACAGAGCTGGAGCCTGGGCGGAAGCGTCTTCCTGGCTCCTGTGGTTCCGCGAGAGGCATGTGAAGGCCACGGGGTCTGCTGCTTTCATAAACCCCCCAGAGGTGCTCACTGAGCAGTGTCACCAGGGAAGGGCCCACCAGGCTGGCGGGCTCTGGGACAACGCAGTAAGTAAAGACTCCAAAAGCAATAGGGAAACACTGGGCCAGGTTTCAGGAGAGAGAAGGGTGTCGAGTGCATGTTCCCGGGTGCCCCCTTCAGTGAAATCAGGCTGGGCACCCAGGTGGCCAGGGAGACTGTGGACCAGGCTGCCCTCCTTGTGCGCCAGGGGCAAAAAGCCAGGCAGTCAGTGTATTTGGAATTTGGGGTCCATAAAAAGGAAATTGGTCCTTTTTCTTTAAGAGGACAAATGGCAGAGTCTCTCTCCTCCAGATAAGCTTATGCATATCAATTTAACACCGATGCAACAAACAAACGTGCTCTGCTGGTAAGATGCTCCTGGACGGGGATCAAAGCCCAATCAAAGCCCCATCAAACCAATGCCCCTCGTATGGGGGGAGGGGAACAATCACACCCGCTCCGCTCCTCAGGCTCCAGGCCGCCTTCTCCCACTCTGGGGAGACCTGCTCTGCTCCCCACGCTCCGCTTTCTATGATTAAAATAAACACTGTCTGCTGCTTGCCTCAGCATCCCTGGGACTCATTCTCCAACTCCCGGGGAACACGACCTGGCATCACTTTCCCTGGCCACTTTAGTTGGCCAGGAAGCGGGTGCTGCTTGGACCCTCCAGCCACCCCCACACCCAGGGAGCCCCATGGTGAGTGGCTGGGTCCCCACATTTCCACCTTAGTTTCTGGCCCTGGAGTGGGACTGTCAGGAAGAGCCTATGGCCTGCCCTGTCCTGTTGGGGGCAGGGCCAGCAGCAGGGACACTGGAGAGCTGGCAGGAATCTGGCCTCAGGCGGCAGGGAAGGCAGGGAGGAGGGTGAGTCCTACCTCCCCTGTTGGAATGGAGCCCACGTGCCACCACGGTGCACATGATGCCCTCTTGTCCTTCCACCCTCCAGAATGGGGTGGTTACATGCACTCTTGGGAAAGCACTCTTCCTCTTCCCTTGGCACCCTGTGGTCACCCAGGACCTGGCCATACCGGTTTTTCTGGTTGGACTGGGCTTGCTGGCTTGCAGGAGCCCTGGGCCTGGAGGAGAGACCGTTTCCTGGTGCACTTCTTGGATGGCAGCATCAATGGCCCTGTGTGTCCTGCCCAGGACATTTGGATCCTGGCTTCAAGCCCTTTGCACCCAGGTTCCAGCAGGTCAGCCATCTGCCTACCACCGGGTCCCTGGCCTCTGTTCCAACTGGGCAAAGTGAGGATTTGGTGATCCTGCCTCATCACTTGGTGCCAGTGGTCACGTGAAATGGCAGATCTAAACATGCCCTGAAGAGAGAAGGAAGCGCTAGGCCAAAAGCCCAGAACCAAACACAAAGCCAAGGCCCACCTGCCAGGACGCGCCAGGGCGAGGACAGGGGATCCTGCTGCCTTGGGTACTGTCTCCAGCAGGCTCTTCCCTGCCAACAAAGCCGAGAACTGACCCTGGCATCCAGCACTGCGGCAGGGTGAGGTGCATCCACAAAGCACCCGTGTGGGTTCTGCGGAGGTGAAGTTTACACAATTCGGGGACCATCCTTAAAAGTTACGATAAAGCCCATGAAAACAGAAGAGAGATCAGGGGAGCAGCAGGAGGGTGGAAGGGTGGAAAACCGGGAGGTGACCAAGGCTGACCCAACTCTCCTACGCGCAACTGTGAACATGTCATCGCAAACACCACCCTTACGCACATGCACAATGCACTGATTAATTTTCTTAAAGCTATAGAGAAACAGAAGAAAGGGAACAGGGGGTGGAGGAGGGCAGGGAGAAGGGAAGGCCTGGGGACTGAATGGGAGCAATTACATCCCATGCTTGGCAATTTTGTCAAAATGAACCCTAATATTATGTGTAACTAAAACAAACTAATGAAAATGTAGGGTGCAAAATTACAAGCACAAGAGCATATTGAAAGCAGATGTTGATTTCAAATGGGGCAAGAACCATCACAAACTGCAAACTCTGAAAACCTCGCAATGCCACAATCGTGCCTGCGGAAGAACAATGGCACCGTCTTGCTGATTCTGCAAAGCCTCGGGAGCTCATTGCGGGGCACCTGCTCCTTGCCTGCTTGTACGACAACTTCTTGAACAGCGGCATCTCTCCTGAGTGGACAGGAGGACCTTTGCCCTCCTGCATGGGGCTCCTACTCCTAGGCGTGTTTACTTGTGCTGTGGAGGTGCCTGGCCCTGCATCTCTGCTCCCCAGCTGCACCGGGGTGCAGGGGTGTTTCTGGAAGCCATTGCCACCCTTCAGAGTTCACCACATGTCACCTGCCAACGGCAGACAACTGCTCCCAAAGCTGCTCGCTGATCCCAACCTGCGAGCAACCCCAGCTCAGTGCCTCTTAGCTTTGCTGAGAGCAGCCCCGTGGCCGTGAGCAGCACTGTAGCACTGCTGGAGCACAGCGGAAAGGGACTGGTGGAAAGGGACTGCAACCAAAAACCTGACTTTCACTATGTTTGCAAAATGTGCTGGCCCTGTGAGCTTCCCCTTGGAGCTCCAGGATCTGGCTTCCTTAGCCTGCACTTGACGGTGATTCTGGAACCACCCTAAGGGCTGTGAGGTCTGAACTTGTCAGAGGACAGAAACCGAGTGTATTAGTCAGCGTTTCATGACTGTGACAAAATGCATGAGATAATCAAGTTAGAGGAGGAAAGGTCCAAAGGTTTCAGTCTGTGGTTGGCGCTGGCTCCTTTGTGCCTTGGCGAGGCAGAACACTGGGGCAGAAGATTGTCAAGGAGGAGACCTACTCAACTCGTGGTGGCCAGGGAGTAAAGAGAGACTGAGGAACGGCCAGGGCCCCAATATCCCCTCCAAGGGCACACCCCTACAGCCTAACTTCCTCCCACCGCTAGAAGACTCCACAGCCTTCCAATAGCACTGCAGGCTGGGGACCAAGTCTCAACAATACAGGGGACTCCTCTGAGCCGCAGCACCGGCAGATGTGTGCCTGCTGGGAGGCTTCTCCTGGACTGTTCCCACCCAGGTCCTGCTAAGCCTGCCTGGCCTCCGCCTCTGCAGAGGAAGGCAAGGGACCAAGCAGGAACCTTCCCACCAGCAATTAGGAGCCTCTGTGCCTCTAACTGCCCACGTTCCTCCACTGCCCGAGTGGAGGTGTAGATTGCAGGTTACCTCACTGTCACCGTCACTCTCTACATATTAGTGAGACAAGACACACACAGATGTTTATGACTCCAGGGTCTCTGGAGCAGTTGGAAGAATGGAGAGGCTGTCACCCAAGATGAGAAGGGGCGAGTTGGAGGGAAGGTTGAGCAGCTCAGATTTGGACAAGTAGATCTGTTAGGTCCCCAAAAGGCCTCAGGGAGGTAACGAAACACTCACAGAGAGGTCTGGCTGGAGGGGAAAGAGTGGGAGTTGCTGGCCCGTGGAAGAAGACACACTGATTCCTGAAGTGAGTTTGGGTGGATCACAGAAGGAATGAAGCTGGGGAAAGGGACCCTAGATGGTGTCCTGGGGACAGCGGAGAACTCTGAGAAGGGACAGGAGGAAACTCTAGCAAAGGGGTGCTATGGGCTGAACTGTGTCCCCCAGCTCATACACTGGAGTCCTAACCCCCAGCACCCCAGAATGTGACTGGATTTGGGACAGGACTTTAAAGACCTGATCAATCTTAAACGAGGTCATCAGGATGGACACTGATCCAGCCGGCTATGTCGTTAGAAGAAGAGGAGATAGAACACGGATACATGCAGGACCACCCGGTAAGGACACAGGGTAAGACACCCGTCTGTGAGTCAAGAAGGAGGGACCAGCCCTGGGAGACCTTGACCTCGAAGCTCCAGCCGTTGTGTGAACCACACAGCCAGCGGTGTCTGGTTCAGCAGAGAGCTGACGCATGGACCTGGGGGAAACCTGGTCACAGAGGACCCTTTGTGTCCTCCCAGAGTGTCAAGACAGAGGAGAGCTCAGAGCATCCCTCCTTCCTGATGACTCTGAGATTGTTTTTCTGATAGGAAAGGAGCAGATAAGTTTGAAATTAATTTCCATGTTACAGAAAAATATTTAAAGAAGAAAGTAGAAGCTGGCACAGAGACCAGTGACTCAGAACTTTTTTCTTTGGTCTCAAAACAGTGATAATGGACAAAATATGAAGCAGAAATCAAAAAGACGCAGGCTACAACACAGATCCACGCCTTTGGGACAAGATCACACATCTCTTGTGGGTCGCAGCCCGGCTCCTGCCCTGAGATCGTGGGGATCTGGGGTTTGGATCCAGGGAGCCTCAGGGCTCAGAGTCATGCAGAAGAAGGAGGAGGCAGGATCAGACCCGGGCCTGGAGCACATGCTGGAGCAAGACTGGGCAGATCCCCCCTCCCGGGATGCCACCGAAAGCTGGTCCCAGGGAGGCTTGGGACATGGGACACTTCAGCAGCCCTTCCGTGTTTGCCTCTGCTACAGCAGAACGTCACAGACCGGTGACTCATAAACAGCAGCAGTTCCTTGGGCTCAGGTTCTGCAGCCTGGACGTCCAGGGCCCAGCGCCAGCATTGGAGAGGGCCTTGGGGCTGGGTCACCCTATAGCCGGAAGCTGGAAGGGTAAGTGGGGTTGGGAGGGAGAGAGAAAAAGGGTTTGAATTCACTTTTTAATCAGGAGTGGGGGCTCTGAAAGCTTGCAACTAAGTCCTTAAATGTCTTAAATCGCTTTTGTTATTCTGAACATACCTGGGCTCTCCGTGCCAGGCAAGTGCTCTGCCTGGCTCCACCCCAACCCTTACTGTTGCTTTAAGTACTTCAATTGTCTAACCAACAAAAGTCACCAAGTACCTGTGCAATTTTAACAGCATAAACTTCTGAAATATTTTAATTGTTTAAAGCAATAAAATCCTATCTTCAACATGATGTCAAAGATCTAAATCAATCACTCAAAAAATTCAGTAAGAACCACAAGTCCAATTTGTTAAACTCTTGAATAGTCAAAAATCTCTTCACATTGCAAACATCTTAAACACCAAATCTGCACAAATTATTCCTTAATTTTTTTAAAGCAAGGTTAGTACTTCTGCTTTTTCAGCATCTCTCTTGGAGATCCGGTTGGATTCATCTTCCGTGGGGCCTGAGCTTAGGCAATTCGGGGTCCTCTTTAAGAGAAGACACACGTCAATGAAAATGAGGTGGCTCGGGGCCTCAGAGGGGGCTGTTGTTGTGAAGGACGTAAAGCTGAAGCTTCATCGACTTAAATTCAACGGTGCTGTCATTCCTCCTGGCTTGCCAGGAGTTGAAAATCAAGTATTTATCAAGTGAAAAACCACGAAATCCTAAGCACATTGGAGTGGCCAGCAGGCATCACCGTCACTGCTGGCCAGTGTCCATTGGTGGGGGCACTCTCCCTGGCTGTGACACCAAGAGACTCCAGGTACCGAGCACCTGAGAGAAGAAAGTGGTCTGGTGGTCGGGAGAAGGTCGCTTCAGAACCTGGAGGCTGAGCGGCCCAAAGTGAACACACAGCAGACAGAAGCTGCTAAAGGGACAAAGGCAGCAGAGGGGACACCTTCATCACCATCTCCCATTAAAGATTGCTGGGACAGCCCTCAGCAGGAAGCAGATGGAGACCAGAGGTGGAGGCGATTCGGGAAACCATGGTGAGGTGTCCAGAAAGGACATCTTCCATTGGCAGAAAGAGGGCTCCAGGGTGCCCCTACCCTTCTCCCCAGAGCCTGTGAGATGGTGCCTCACTCGAGAAAGGGACTTTGCAAGTGGCGCCCCCATGGATTGGAATCCAATCTGATCCAATCTCTTTGGGGTCTGGAGAGGGATGAGAGCAATGTTGCTGTCTCTGAAGACGGAGGAGGGACTGCCAGCCAGGGGGCCATGGCCTTGGAAGCTGGAAAAGGCAGAAGGCAGTGCCCCCACAGGAGCTGGAAGGGATGTAGCCCTGGGGACACTGGTCGCGACCCGAGGGCTCAGGTGGGCCATGTACCTCCAGGGCTGCAGCCTCTGCAAGGCTCAACCCGATGCATGTGTGGTAGCTCCTTAGCAGCAGCAAGAGAAGAAGAGAAAACTAAAGTAGAAAGAAGCGTGTGCATGTGTGCACACACACACCTTTTTGTGTGTTTAGAGAATTAAACCAAAACTCCAGGCAACAACAGTTGGGGGTCACCAGAGGTGTGCTTTGGGAGCTTCCCATCCCCTGGAGGAGCAGAGAAGTCCTTATATTGTCAAGACACTGCGGGGCCTGGAGCAGTGGCTCAGCAGTTGGAGCGCTTGCCTGGCTTGCACAAGGACCTGGGTTTGAACCCCAGCACCAGATACACAACTAAGTGCCGGAGAAACAAAGCCAGATGAACAAATAAAACTGATTCTCTCTCTCTCTTTAAAAAAAAAGTGTGCAGTACAGACAGGGAAGAAAGTTAGGCGGCCAGAGGAGTTAGAATGTTCAAGTCAACCAAAGGAAAACCGGTTCTTCTCCTTCAAGATCAATTTGATATCCCAATGTTAATGAGAAGGGTCTGGCAAGATGGGTCCAGATGCAGACGCTCCCTTCTGCTAAGGAGGGAACCACATTCTTTCTATTGGTGCCTGAGGCACGAACCAAAGACTGGACCAGAACTCCGCATGCCTGTGTCCTATGTACGGGGGCAGGGAAGCAGCAACCAACTGAGGAGAAGACGTCAGATGAAAAGGGCAGAGCTAGCTGCCTATTCAGCTCTGTCCCCTGCTCCCACTCTGGGGAAGTCTGCTCTTTTCCCTGTGCTTTACTTTCTATAAAATAAAGCCTGTCTACTATGCTTGCCTCGGTGTCCCTCGGTTTCATTCTTCAACTCCGAGAGGACACGAACCCGACATCCACAAAACCGGTATCACCGTGATGAGCACCATCTCTGAGAGAGGAGAAGCCTGCGTAGCTGCAGGACAGGAGATGGGCGAAGAAAACGCGGAACATTCTCTTTCTGCAGGAGAAGAGAGGGAACAGGAAGGAAGAAAACGCCATCAGGAGCAAAGGTGAGTTAGAGGAATCCCAAGCGCGTTAGCAGCCATAGAAAGTGTAGATCACATGTGAGACATAGGAGTGGCCAGGCAATAGCAAAACAAATCTAGCAGCATGCGGTTTACGAGACACAACGGAAGTGAACCGTAGGGGTGAGTGTGTGCGTGTGCGTGCACCAACCAAAGATGGTAAAAATCAGACCAACACACTTTGAAGAAGACATGCGCTGAGAGGAAGAGCAACACAAACATAGAAGGAGTCAGTGGAATGAGCTGTCTGCCACCTTTTCAGGAGACAAGGTAGCACTATTAAAACGGATGCTGTTCCACGTTCCAGCAGGAAGCCTGAAAACAGCTAACAGAATACCTTCCCAAAGGGTGGAGTGTGGCAGAAACCTATGCAACAACAAAACTGGTTCTTTTTTTTTTTTTTAAAGAGAGAGAGGGACAGTGAGAGAGACAGAGAAAGAGAGAGACAACTTTACTGTTTTTTTCACATGGCTTTAGTTGCTCCAAAACTTAATTATGTACATGGTGCTGGGGTTTGAACCTGGGTCCTCGAGCTTGCCAGACAAGCGCTGAAACCCCTGAGCCACCGCTCCAGCCCCACAAAATTGGTTCTTAAAAAGATCAGTGAAGGGGCTGGAGCGGTGGCTCAGCGGTTATGGTGATAGACCAACATACGCAGGTACACAAGTTCAAACCCTAGCACCACGAACACAATGGAGTCACAGCAATGAAGGCCGGCCACATGAGAAACTAAATAAAATTTATTCTCTCTTCTCTCTCTCTCTCTCTCTCTCTCTTTAAAAAGATCAGTGAAATAGATCTCCAACAAGACTGAGCAAGGAAAGACAAAGCAAGGCAGGAATTACATGGGGGCAAAGTAGATCAAAGAAAGATTGTGTGTCACGACAAAATACCCCACCTTTGTATAAATATGTGCACATTTATTTTTGTTTATTTTAAAACTTGCATGAAATGAAAACATGTCTAGAAAAACTTCAGACTTCTAGAACTGACTCAGGAAGAAAGGAGAACCCCAAATAAATCAGTAGCCACTAAAAACCATTTAATCTGCAATCAAGTAGCTTCTCTTATCCTAAAAAGATACCAAGCCCAGATTCACAGCAGTCATCATTGAAAACTCAAGAGAATCCTCACCTTATATGAATAGTCACATAGACTAGAAAAGAAAGTTGAAGCATTTGGGTCTGAACACCAAAGCCAGATGAGTCATTGTATGGACAGAAGATTGAAGACCGATCTCAATTATGGGTTTAGATGCAAAAACACAAAATAAAACATTAGCAAAGGATATCCAGGAGTATCTCTTAAAACCTCAAGACTATGTAGGATTTATCCCAGGAATTTGATAGTGTATTTGATATTTTATAAACTACTCTAAATTTTGTAAAGAGACGGCTTCAAACAAGACTTCTAGCCAGTATTGTGCTTGAGGTTCTAGCTAATGGAATAATAGGAAAGGAGTGAGGGAGGTAGTAAGAGAAAGAAGGAAGGAAGGAAGGAAAGAAGGAAGGGAGAAAGGAAGGAAGGAAGGAAGGAAGGAGGAAGGAAGGAAGGAGGAAGAATAAAGAAATGTGAAGGACAGTCATTTATATGCAGTTGATTTGATCTTCCCCTGGAAAATGCAGGATAAGGCAGAAACGATTAGCACCGCCCGCAGAGTTCATGACCATCAGCAGCGTGCTCACACTCAGCAACATTGCCAAAAGGAAGAGCCCGGACAACTGCAGCGAAATACTACATCCCTAAATCTGAAAAATACTCTGCAAGAGAACTGTAAAGCAGAGTTAGAGCTCGATCTACTATGCTGATAATTGGAAAGACCAAACACTGCAACGCTGATTGTGCATGGCCCCAATGCGTCTGGAAACGCAAAGCAGTTCTGAGCAAAACTCCTAGGTGCTAAGAGTCTTGCCAAGATGACCACAAATTTCATAGGAACAGAAGTTCAAAAATATTAAGGAGGAAGAACAAGGGAGAGCTTGTCCTCAGAGATATCGGGACTTGCAATAATTAAACAGAAATCATAATAACATGGACCCGTGCTGAGAACAAGTAGACAACAGAACAGGCAGAAATGCAAGGAGTAGCTCCACTGCTTGGCGGAAGCAGTCCGAGCCCCAGGTGGTGTGACCAGAGCACCAGGTAGTGTAGACAGAGGATTTGGAGTAAAGGGTACAAGGACCTGGCTTTGAGAGCCAAGGGGCTTGAGAGTCAAACCACAAAACTGACCCACAGCAGAGCTGCTGGCTGTCTGCCTGGCCTGGGTCTCGGGCTCTCCTCTCTCTGGAGTGACGCCAGCCAGGTCTGGAAGTGAAAAGGAGGGAGGGTGATCAGAGCCAGCTCAGACCCGAGGGATGCGGGTGAGAAGCTTAACTCAGGACTGCTAGGAAGCTTCTGTTGGGACCAATTGGTGGAGACAAGTGATTTGAGCTAATTATCTATGAGACAAAGAATGGGAGTGTGTGGTCTCATCCTCTGTAAGCCACGGGGCATCAACAAGTCCTTGTAAATCTCAGGGGACAATGGTTCCCTGTACAGAAGGAGAAGAAGATTTCTTAACCTTCGGATCAAATTAATCATTGTCAATATTTGATCTGACGGCCCCGACATAGATCGTTTGGGTTACAACTTTTCAACTTTATGTTGTAGAAACTATGCAGAAGGAACCAGCCTTGGGGATTGAACTGGGTCTTTCCACTGACAGGCAGCATCACTCTCTTCTGAAGCTGTGCAGCTGCAGAGACAGCAGCACCCAGCCACTGTGATTGCCAGGGAAATAGGGAAACAGCCTGTGCGGTGCAGTGCACCGTGTGGCCACGCCAGGAGGTGCAAAGGTACAGGGTTAGATGCAACCACACCACAAGTCCAGGGCGAATGCCCGGCACGCTCAGATGAATCAGGAAGGTGGAGCAAGTCCAGGAACTTTCTGAGTGTCCAAGAAGACTTGGCTCCCTGCTTCTCAAATACACAGTGGCTGGTGTTGGATAGACGGATACATTTTAAAGGTGATGAAATTTTTGGTTAGGATGTCACTATAAAAACATGCTGGATTCCGTATGTGACTGATGTGTGATAGAAGTGTTTAAGCATCGACTTTTAAAGGTTTGGCCTATATCTCAGTGGTAGAGCACTGGCCCAGCACACCCAGGGCCCTAAGTTCAATCCCCGGTACCCAGGACTGCCAAGACCAACGAACAAAATAAAAATCAACTTTTAGGGGCTGGGGGACCTACCTTGGTAGTGGAGCTCTTGCCTCGCATAGGTGAAGCCCTGGGTTCCACCCTTAGCACTGGGTAGAAAAAAAAAAAGGCCACCTTTTCCAAAAACATTTTTGAGTTTCCACAAATAAAATTTTAACACCAGGAGTGAGTGGGAAAGGTGTCTTTTTTTTCTTGGGAAAGGCATCTTTTTTTCCTTGGGAAAGGCATCTTTTTTTTCTCTTTTTTCTTTTTTAAGGAGAGAGTGGGACAATAAGAGACAGAGGATCAATTTTATTTAGTTTTTCATGTGGCTTTCGTTGCTGTGACACTTTGTTGTGTATGTGGTGCTGGGCTTGGAACCTGGGTCCCTGCGGATGCCAGGCAAGCACCATAACCACTGAGCAACCACTCCAGCCCCAGGAGGTGTGTCTTAAAAGAGATGCCCAAAGGTGGCTTTTGTCTGGGTGCTTGGGTGCGTGGTCTCATTCGGGTCAAGGGCGTAGGGGCAGCACAGTGAAAGCACACCAGAAGGACGAGGCCACCCTCAGCTGTGGCCAGTGCACAGCAGGAGGTGCTGCCCAGCTTAGCATCTGCCCTTCTTCTCCATCCTTGGAACCGAGGGGCTCCACTGACCCTAATGTGAGGTCCTCAGCCCTGGTGACAGTGTGCCAACTGGAAAGAACACACCCTGAGCCCCTGAGGTCCTAGGTCTTAATCCTCCAGGAGGGACCCAGGCTTCCAGGGATTCCCGGTGAGCCCTTTGCTCTTAAAGGGTAGGGTTGCACCCATGAGCAGTTTGTTTTGTGTCTGTTGCTGCACACATGGGTGGCCCCAGAATAGATACTGTGACTTTTACAGCTCTGCGCACTGAGTTCCCCAAACCTCTACTCTTCCTGCTTCTCTCGGATGGAGCTCTCTCCTTCAGCTCACTCTGCAGAGGTGGAAGTGCCGCTCCCCAGCCATCGGCTGCTCATGTCGAGAATTCTCCAAGTAGGGTCCCCAGGGAGTGGTGGGTGGGGTGGAGGGAACAGAAAGAATCAGCTTTTTTTTTTTTTTTTTTTTTGTTCTTCGCTGAAAAAGAAGCACACGGATGTTGATTTTTGGTGTGTAAAACAATGGCTTCTTATTTACAGGTGAGTTATTAGAGGTGGCTCATGTTCTGTGTTCTCTGGCTAAAATTCACCATGTTGCTGGTTTACTGAAAATTCAAAAGCGACTTGTAGCCCAGAGTGTCTCCTGCCTGGCTGTGAAGTCACCCCACGTCCCTGAATACAGGTGACATTGCCCATTAAAGACATGCTCGTGTGAGAAAATCCATGAGAATATCAGCGATGCAGCTTAAACAGTCGGACGTTGTCCACAGCACTGCCCACACAATTCGTCAGTTTCATTATGTACATAAAACATCAGGCTTCGCGCGTAAATCCCATGTCACTGTCCTGCTTCCCCCGTACTCCCACCGAGGAAGCCTGCACGTTGAAACCCTTTTCCTGCCGGTCTCCTTGTCGTCCCAGGCTCTGCTCTTGAGTGAAGGTCTCTGGCGTCGGTGACAGGGGCGTCCCCCTGCTCTGATTGCTTTGCACTGGTCCCCCGCCCTGCAGAAGGCACTGTCTGAAAACATTTCCCTGGTAGAATCAGCTTCCATTCTTTATAGACGAATGCGCACAACATAGACAACCGTGGCTTTCCGATGGTCCTTAAAGCTTGTTTCTGAACACCCCTCCTGTGGACGTGAGGCCATCCCTTCTGGAATGATTCTGCTGGTGGTACACATCTCTTACTACTGATTCCAGCAGTGGCTGCTCTGAACGTCCCAGTCAAGGCAGGATGAAGGCCGTTTCAGGCTATTGTGCTTCCTGGAAAAGGAAACTTGCTTTTGTGGAAAAAAATTGTGTGAGAGTTCGTAATAAAACACTGAATTAGGACATTCAGTGCAAGAGTGGCTTGCAGCACGAGCTGGTCCGTGTGAACTTGAATGGAAAGCCATCTAACCCTCACCTCAAGCAAAGCAGATCTGACTTGTTGATTTCCACTTCCAGCCTACTTTTGATTCTAGGAGCTCAGGAGATAAATGCAGAGAAGAGTGTGCAATTCACACACACATACATGCGTGTTTGCATACATCCCATGACATCACATGTGTGCAGCTCAACACATGAGATGAGATGCACATGTGTGCAAATGCCTATCCAATGACCTAGCATGTGCAGAGCTCAACATGTGAGGTGAGATGCACACATGTGCACACACATCCCATGACCTCACATGTGCATGTACTCAACATGAGATGCACATGGATGCACATGCATCCCATGATCTCACGCGTGCATGCACTCAACACACAAGGTGGAACACACATGTATGCACATACATCCCATGACCTCACATGTGCACATGATCAACATGTGAGGTGAAATACAAACATGCATCCCATGACCTCACATGTGCATGCACTCAACATGCAAGGTGGAATGCACATGTGTGCACACACATTCCGTGACCTCACAGGTGCATGCACTCAACATGTGAGTCAAAATACAAACATGCATCCCATGACCCCACATGTTAACACGCTCCACATGTGAGGTGAGATGCACACATGTGTGCACACATCTCATGACCTCATGTGTGTACTGCTCAACATGTAAGATGAGGTGCACATGTGTGCACACACATTCCATGACCTCACAGTACATGTGCTCAACATGTGAGTCAACACACACACATGCATCCCATGACCTCGCATGTGCAGTGCTCAACATGTGAGGTGAGGTGCACACATGAACACACAGAATGACCTGAAATGGTTCATGAGGCTTCTCCTTCCACTCACATGGAGATGATGACTGAAATGACGTATCCTGGAGTCCAGACTGTCTCTGAGACCAGATCCACAGAAGGTGAGAGAGTGGCTGGCACTGGGCACCTGTTGTGTGGTCCGTCAGGAGAGATCCCAAGCCCGACAGTGGCACTCTGGGGTAGTCTTCTGAGTTATGGCCAGCAGGGTGGCAGGGACAGTCACCAAGCTGTGACCTGCCTGGCCACCTGCCTCCCATTTGATGTGGACATCCTCATGGGACAGGAGGTCTGCCAATCTTCCAGGCCAGGCCCCACCTTGCGGTGCCACTGAAGGTGAGGACGCTGAGGGCATGCTGTGTCTGGGCAGCAGTGTAGATGCGGGGATCTCGGAGGGTTTTAGGAGCTGCTGCCGTCACACAGTGAGTCTCCTCCGAGCTGTGAATTTCTGCAGGCCCCCACACTGCAAAGCACAGGGCATCACCACAGATGGCCAGTCCAGGATCATGAGCAGGAGGGTGGGCACCTGGCACCAGGATGCAGCAGCTGCAGCCCTGTGACTAGGGGACAGAGCCAGAGAATCTGACAGTCGTGGAAATCCCAGCTTCCTTGACGGTGACTGGCCGGAATTTCCAAGTCCAAGCCATTCAACACACAGTCGGCACTGATTCGGAAGCGGACATGGGGCCAATGAAGGCCAATGAAGCAAGAAAGGCTGAGAAGGGGCTCAGAAAAAGGATCCCCTGCTTTCTGAAGGGATGGGACCTGTCCCTCTGGCTGCCTGTTAATATGAGTGTGAGCAGTTAGGGTCAGCAGGTGTCTTACAACCAAGTGCTTT
The DNA here is from genome assembly GCA_004027875.1 of Aplodontia rufa. Lineage (NCBI taxonomy): Eukaryota > Metazoa > Chordata > Mammalia > Rodentia > Aplodontiidae > Aplodontia > Aplodontia rufa. Next base: position 41,516 of record PVKS010005434.1, on the reverse strand, counting down.
TAGGATGAAGCTCATCCCAACAGGTGGCACTTTGAAATTGGGATGATTTAGGGAGAGTCTAATAAACATGCTTTTTAATTAATTAATTAATTAATTAGTTTAAAGAGAGAGGGGGAGAGAGAGAGAGAGAGAGAATCAATTTTGTTTAGTTTTTCACGTGGCTTTCATTGCTCCAACACTTCATTGTGTATGTGGTGCTGGGGTTGGAACCCACATACTCGCACATGCCAGGCAAGCACCGTAACCACTGAACCACTGCTCCAGCCCTAAACATGCTATTTTAAAAGATGTGAAATGGGTAAGTGCAGTGCTTGCTTGGGGTAGAAGAAGCTGCTCCAATCTCTCCCCGCCGAGTCCTGGAGTGGGGAGAGGAACGTTTCCAGCACCTGGAGACAGGGCTGTGTGCCAAGGCCTCCTGAGGGTAGGGGCCTTCCACGGCCATGCGGGAGAGGGCAGGGGAATCCACACCCACCTCGCTCCCCTCTCTCGCTATCCTCTCCTGCTGAGGCTCTTGCTCTCCAAATCCACCCAGCAGTCCACAGAGGCAGGCCCTGAGGAAGACTGCACAGAGGGGCTGGGGCAGTCTAGAGGGACAAAGGGAAGTCCCCAGCTGGGCCCAGAGCAGCCAGATCAGATGCTGCTGGTCTGCAGTTGCCGAGCACAGTAAACGCCCTTGTTTCAAAGTCATTTGGAATTGCATCTTCTCCTTCTTGCATTCAAAAGAATCCCTATAGTATACACAAAATATCTTATGTTTAAAGCTATTTGTAAAAATCTTATGGGCTAGGGCTGTAACAGTGGCTCTGTGGTTACAGTGCCTGCATGGCATGCGCGAGTACGCAGGTTTGAACCCCAGCACCACGTACACAACACAGTGTCCTATCAATGAAAGCCACATGAAAAACTAAATAAAATTGTTTCTCTCTGTCTTCTTTTGTCTCTCTGTCTCTCTCTGTCCATTTCTCTTTTAGAAAGTTTTGGGCTAGGGGCTGGAGTGGTGGCTTGGTGGTTACGGCGCTTGCCTGGCATGCACAAGTACGCAAGTTCAAACCCCAGCACCCACATACACAACGAAGTGTCTGAGCAATGGAGGTTACTTGAAAAACTAAATAAAAATTGCTTTTCTCTTTCTCTCTCTCTCTCATTGTCCATCTCTCTTTTAAAAATTTATGGGCTAGAAATGTAGTGAGAGTTCACAGAAGGGGTAGAAGCTATGAGACTATTGGTCTTCCAGCCTAGAAATGGGCAGTGCCACCAGGATTTCACTCCCAGGTACCCAGGTAGAAAGGGGCACTAATTCACTTGCGTGCCAGGAGGCTGGAATGCTCTCCTTAGGAAGTAAGGATCAGGGACCATGGGTAAAAGTCTGCACTGCTGTGAATAAGGACTCTCTGCCTGGCACTGGAGGTGGGTGGTTAGGTTGGAGCTAAACAGAAGCCCACCTTGTCACACTGGGATGGAGAGGCAGAGGGAGCTAACGAATTTGCAAAAAATCATCTCAAAACCCAGGAGAAGCATAAATACCTTGACCTAACTCATAATAAGTGAAACAAATTAGACAAGCAACATTGAAGGACTCCTCAGATCGTATATGATCAAAGAGACAGGAAGGGGCAATAATAAGAACAGAACCCAGCAGGATGCTAAGAAACTACTCAAGCCACCGCAAATCAGGGCATGGATGAGAAAAATGACTGAAAACTTTGAAAACACAAAAATGTAAGATTAAGTCAGGCAACTGGGCTAACAGGATAAACCCCAAGGTGGACAGAGACAAAGAGAGAATTAGTGAAATAGAAGATTGTCCAAAGGAATTAATGCTCGTGGGACAAAGAAATGAAAGAGACTTAAATAATATAGAGAGTCAAATAAGACACTCAAATATACATTTAATAAGAGTTTCAGAATAAGAAAATATGGAAAATTGTGGAGGAAACTCCAAATAATAATGTCTGGCCTTTTTCTAAAATTGAAGGAAGACAGATGATCAGACAAAGAGCTGATGTATGGACAGGAGGAAAGGGAGGTGGTGAGGCTGAACCTCAAAAGTAGAGGAAGTGACTCCAGTAAACCACCCAACGAAGACCAAGTTCAAAACAAAGACCTCAGACCTTGGAAGACTGAGGGGCTCACCACACAGACTTCGGAGAAAGAACTTTGGTCATATCAGTGGTCCCTTAAAGTCACCAAAACATATTCAGAAGTTTCCAGTGAGTCTCCCAGACACAGCATTACCCTTTTTAACCTCACCGTTCCACTGTTCAGCCAGGGCCAAAATCGCTGTTCACCTGATTGCCCCAGAAGAAGAGAGCTGAGTAGAGAAGAGGTTACCAGAGGTGCTCAAGCCCATCAACTGCATCAGTTCATACCATTAACTATTGCCTGGGGTGGGGCTGGGGCTGGGGAACAAGGTCACTGCTTGGAGAGAGACAGCTTGGGAACAATCTTCATTTCATTAAGTTTATTCCACACCGAGTGAATTCTCGTTCATGCTTCAAATAGTTTGCATTTGCTTGCGGGAGAAAGGCCCACTCGAGGACCTGATTCTGTTCATGCCCGAGGATTTGCCACCTTCTGCCTAGAGCCACTCCTCGAGGTAGCAGGTGCGGGGCGAGGCCTGGCCTGCAGGAGGGTTTTGTATCTCCCCAGCAGCAGCCACGTTAGACAACCACTGACGCGGGGTTCGGCGGGCCACGTACAACACAGGGAATACAGAGAAGCAGGAGGCGTTGGATCCGAGCTGTTCTGGAAACCTCAGAAGTAGTGGCCGCCTCAGTGCTTTAGAAGGCACAAACGTAGCTCATTTTTACAATTATCTTTGATGAATAATTCCCACATCAATCAAATGATTTATGAACATATTGGAAATATCAAAAGAATTCACTGTTAATTTAAGAATCACTTTTTAATTTCTTTTTCTATTACACTTATTAATGTTTCTATTTCTGCGTCTCACATCTGGACCCGTGAACTCATTAGAGGAGTCAGTGGCCAGAAATGTTATCTTCAATGTCTTTTCTTTGGTGGACTTTTGACAAATGAGGTTGTTGTTTGATGAGGTCACTTCCTTAATAGTGCAGCGGGGAAACCCAGCCTAGCCCATGTGGACGTGAGGTGGCATAATTATTTGATAGCGAGCTTTCGGTCAGCTATCAGAAGGCTCTGGGCAGCTATGGGAAGACAGGAATTGCTTCTGCAGAAGCCCGGGGACCTTAGCTCTTTTCACAAGCATTTGTGTGGAGCAAACACTGCCGAGAAGCCGGATGAGTAAACCGGCACCAGGCGCTGACACTGGAGGGAAGCTGCAGACTTCAGTTCCTCGGAAAGCAGGAAGAGGCCTGCAAGCCCAGGGGTGGTGGCCAGGCAGGTGCTCATTCTGTGGGGCCCGGCCAGGGCTCTCTGAGGCAGAGGCGGAGTCTGGCCTGCCCCCAAGATGGTCAGGGGGTCTGAGGTGCAGCCAGGAGCCCGCACTTTCACCCTGCCCTCCGAAAGCCATCGCAGAGGTGGGGTCACCCAGTGAAACCCTGCCTCTGACAGCCAGGCCTGTCTCCATGCCTCTCCTGGTTGAGATCATCAGACCAAGGTCGCTGCTCACCCTGAAACCCACCACACGCTAGCACCTGCTATGTGGATGGAGAAAGAGGATTCATTGCTTCTTCTCTAACACCTTATGAGCATCTGTGCTGCATCACTGGGGACTTGGGGGCAACAGGTGACATCCTGAAAGTCCATACCGTTCCAAGGCAGGGAGGCTGTGCCGTCAGCCCTGGGTCATGGGCCGCCCATAGCGTGCAGCGATGGCAGCCAGGTTGTTAGTGCCCCTGGGCTCTCCAAGATCACTGGCATCCAGCTGGCCCTGGACATCATCTGGCTTGCTGCCACCACTTCACATATGGGGGAACCAAGGCTCTACAAGGCGACTGGCTTCCCTCTGGTCCCCACACTAAGACAGAATCAGGCCCCAGCACGGAGGCGCAGGCTACCTACCTCATCCCCCTATATGCCCTCCTGCTCCCTCCAGCCCATCCTCATTTCACCAGCTCTCCCAAGAGTCTCCATCCACAGGCTTGGGAGTGCTCAGAGGCAGCGGCCCACGCGGAGTGTTGGTCTTGAGTTGTGTGCGCCAACACACCTACACAATCGGAGGCGTTGCCTAAAATCAGGTGTGTGGCCCTATGGAGGTGTGAATCATCTGCCTCACCTGGGTGGGGGTCTTAAATGGCCACGTGGCACAGCTGCCATCAGACTCGGAGGGGGCGCGGAGTGCCAGCACTCTCTCTTGCTCTCCCTCTTTCACACACGCCCTTCCCACATTAGGGGGCCTCATAGGTTGGTCTACTCAAGCCAAGATCAAGATCACAGTCCTGGAGGAAGGAAAGGAACACCACCCAGGACAGGATCAGCTTCACCCCGTGACATCATCACCACCCCCAAACCAGTGTGGATAAAGGAGGGCCAGGGACTTAGATTGGTGTCACCTGTATGGTGGCTTCCCTACCCCATAGTTCCAGGTACACAGCCCAGAAGCCCCAGCAGCCAGCCCACAGCAGAACCCACAGTCCCCTGGTGACGGTTGGAGCTGTCCAGGCTCAGTGACGTGGCATTTGGCCTGCTACACTTGAACCAGAATTTAATGTTGGCAGGGCTTCAAGGTTTGCCTTATGAGTAAGAAGCCACTAAATTAAAAACAAGAGCTGCACCTGAGGGCTGGGCCCAGCCCCCCACTTCCTCCTCCTGGCGGCCTGGCTCACAGTGAGCTAGGGGTCACCCTGAGCCCTGCGCACTTGCACCCCAAGCTCCTAAGGGGTCGGCTTGCTCGTCCAGACGTCTACTGCCCTGGGGTCCTCAGCACCAGGACACAGGCCCTGCAGGTGAGCACAGCCATACTGGTCATATAAAAATAACAGGAGGGTGGAGGGCAGCTGTCCTAGGGCTGGGGTGTTAAAGCACCAGACGGGAAGGGAAGGGCGCTGTGCTATCTTTGTCCGATTTACAGTCCTCACCAGGTCAGCCCTGCCCTGGGCGTAAGCCCCAGAGAAGAAACCTCCTTCAAAACATCCAGAAAGAGCAGGAGGTCATGCAGGGGTGAGGGTGGCTTTAGGATGGACCTGCTCCTGCTGCCCTCCTCATGGCGGCGGACAGCAGTGCCAGTCCGGTGGTGACCCACGGACACGGGCATGCATGACGGTCCTCAGTGTCCTGCAGGGCTTCACAAACGCCTGAAGCCTGCCCTGCCCTAAAGTCCCCCACAGAGGGAGAGCACTCCCCACTCTGCCAAGTCACGCATGACCAGGGGCCAAGGCTCGGGCCCAAGTGCCTGTGAGTCGCTGGAGAAGTTGTTACCCTGCCATCCTCTGCCCGGGCACCAGGACGTCACTGCGAACCAAGAAGCTGTGACCTGCCCCTAACTGTGGTACGTCCTCAATGTTGGTGGCTCCAGCCCCTCTGGACTCACCCCTCCCTGCGTCTACACCATGGTGCCCTGCACTTGCCCACCTGCCAGGCGGCCGTTCACACTGCTGCTGCCCATCTTCCTAATTTGAAATAAAGGTGTGAGTGGAGCTTCCGGAGCCACAGGCTTTTAGCTCGCTGGCCTGATCTTTGTACAGTGGCCTGCCTGGACTTGGAATATAAATGGTGGATTCCAAACAGTTGGAGACAGCAAGCCACTGTAAGTGCTGACGATGGAAAGGCCTGGAATGGCGAGGAGCACAGAGCAGTCGAAGCCCAGGCTGGAGTGCCCCAGCGAGGAGGAGGTGAGCAAGAGAGGGGTGCCAGGAGGAGGCCTGTAGGGACAGGAGCCCTGGGAAGGAGGGCTGTGGGACTCGAGCCTCGCCGGCGTGTTCCAGCATCTCAGGAAGGCTCAGCCCAGCTGCAGCGCACTTAACAGCATTTGGATTGTAACTTCACATTCCAGACTGATTTACAAGGCTTTAAAAAGCCAGGTCACTGCAGTGCCCTGTTGTGTAGCTGGGGTGTAGCGTTCATTTTATGGATGGAGCAAAACAAACAGGAGCAGTCAGAGTGAGCTGAGATGTAAATTTCACAACTGCCGTTGTCCGGCAGGGTGGCAAAGTCCACAGGACGGATTCCTCCAGGCTGGGCCCTTGGCTCTGTCCCCTCCTCTCTCTGGCCTATACCCCAGAGCCTGCTCTGATGACAGAGAGTGTGAGCAGCGGGCCAGGGAAGTGGGGCCCCAGCTGGACCAGAGGAGCCAGTGGAACCAGGGCACTGGGAGAGAAGTGCTCATCCTCCACCCAGGATGTGGGGGGGGCACCCAGGCCACAGGCAAGACAGGTTCCAGGCTGCCCGTGGTCACCTTCCCCTCAGGTGCACCCCCAGAGCTCAGGTGGGCTTCTTAGACACTCTGTTCAACTTTCCACAGGCAACCCCTGGAATGTCACCCATCGCCTCTCCCAATCAAGTCTACTGGCCACCAACACAACAGAGGGTGGCTGGGTCACTCTAGTACTAATATCCACTCAGTCTCAACAGCCTACTGGGGACACCCAGGCCACCGAGCAGACCATGTGTGTATCTCCCTCGGATATGGGGCAGGAACCCTCTGTGTTCATGTGCAAATATGAAGCCACGTTGAGCTCGGAGCTGGGAGAAAGCACAGCAAGGGGTTCTGGGGTCCTGGGCAGGTAGCTGGTGTCTCAAAGGCTTTGCCCTGGCTGTACTGGGGGTATACCCTCTGTGTGGGGTCACAGTCAGTAAATGCTCCTAAACTGAGCTGGTGCCCCAAGCAGGAAGATCGCTCGTGGGAATTCATAACTTCCATCACCTAAGTTCACTGTCTGCAAGCTCCCAAACCCTCAAGCAAGAAAGCTGAATTTGAAGTGGGATTTTGGTGCCCCTGGGTGGGAAAAAAATAGTCATCGGTTAAAAAATAGTCACAATGGACCAGGAAGTCACTGAGAAGGGCGGGCTGCAGGCTTCAGACCATCTGGGTGCCCAGAAGTCTGATTCTTCCTTTGCAGTGAGAAAACTGATTCCGCACCTACCAAAAGCAACCGTGCAGATGCGACAAAGAACTGAATCATCATCCAGAAATCCAAATAGTAACAACGGGAAGTTAGAACCCAACTGCGGCAGAAAAGAGAAAGCGCTTTCTTAGGTTTTCAGGTGATAAATGGGGAAGGAGCGAGGAAAATGGGGCGGGGGGAGTTTCCCATTGGCAAACCACACAGCGGCCATTATTTCAAACAAAAATTGTGGCTGGACACTGAAACGAAAGTGCAATAAGGAACAGGATGTTTGTGTCATTCAGTTCTCCACACACATGAGCTTGGGGCACAGCGGGGGCAATCATGTCTTTATTGCAAATGCCACGCTCCCAAGTAGAGGGCAGCTGGCCTCTATCTAGAGCACACCCTGCACGGGTGCCCCTGAGAGCAGGCACCCGTGAGGATGCACAGCCGCTGCTGGCCAAAAACGTGTGGGCTTAGTCACCAGGAACATCAGAAAAGCCAATTGAAGGACCCTTTACCGAAAAACAGACCAGTTCCCCTCCTAAGAGCCAAGAGAAAAACAAAGGGAAACCGGCTTGTTCCTGTTCAGAGAGTGGGAAAAAGGGCTCGCATGGGGCCATCAGCAGACTTTGAGTGAGGTCTGCAGGTGAGCCGGTGGCCTTCTGCACGGAGGCCTCCTGGCTTTGATGGTGCCTGGGGCTTGGGACATGTTACATGTGGATCTGAGCAAGGGTAGGTGAGGAGTCTGGGCTCTGTTTCTGCAGCGTTCTTGTAAGTCTGAGACTTTTTTCAGAAGGACGAGTTAAAAGAAACATGGAGTAGTAAGCTGGAAGTTTTTTTTGTTTTTTTGTTTTTGTTTTTGTTTTTTTTTTTTGTAAGAAAGAGGGACGGTGATAGAGACAGAGAAAGAGAGAAACAACTTTATTTAGTTTTTCACATGGCCTTAGTTGCTCCAACACTCTGTTGTGTACGTGGTGCTGGGGTTTGAACCCAGGTCCTCATGCTTGCCAGGCAAGCGCCGAAACCGCTGAGCCACCGCTCCAGCCCAAACTGGAAGATTAACAGCAACAAGACTTCTCCAGAAGACAGCCCAGAAAGACACAAGAAAGATGGAGGTGAGCAGACGGAGTGAGATCTGATAACACCCAACCAGATTCGCAGACGGAGACAACGGAGCAAACGGGAACCGTACAATATTAAAGAGCTGATGGCTGGGAATTCTCTGGAATGTTGAGAAGCATCAAATCTTAGATCCAGGAAGCTGAGTAATTCTAAAACAAAGTAAGAGAGAAAGAATCCATATCTAAACACATCATAGGAACAGGACCAAGACAAAGGGAAAAGTCACGATCACAAGTGGGAAGCAAGGCCAGTGTGCCCTGCACCTCCCCAATTCAGCCTTCCCCCAGAGAACAAGTACCTGGAAGACTGTCAGTGGAAAGGAAGGAGGAAGGTCGTCACAGGCAGCACAAGTCTGTAGAAAAATCCTACGAAATCCTAGCAAACAAGCTCCTGGAACCACAGATAAATTTAGGAAGGTTGTGACACACAAGCTCAGTATTTTAAAAAATCAGCTTTTTTCTGTCTATTAGCAAAGATGAATGGTAAAAGAACTTCTTAAAATATTGTGCACACCCATATCAAAAGACAAAGTACACAGACATAATTTTATTTAAAATGTATACCAAACTCCACTGGAAACTACAAACCAACCCAGAGACACGCTAAGAGGCCTGAGTAGGAGAGAGAGCGTTCATAGCTCACAAGATTCACTAAGGGAAATAATAGTAGGAGGAGTCCCCAGTTTAAATACGAACCAAAACAAAACCCCTGCGGGCCTTTTATTGTGAATTTTTTCAAAATAATTCTAAAATTCACATGAAAATACAATTGATCCAGAATAACCACAGCAGCCAGTTGGAACTCCCTTGCCTTGCTTGTGGGAATGTTAAGCTGTAGGAACACTTTGGAAAACTCCTTGGGAGATTCTTAGGAAGTTAAATATTTACCAGCTCTAAGACCAGGAAATTCTACTCTAGGGTATTTTTCCAAAATAAACAAAAATTGATGTCCACGAAAGAAAAAAAATCTTCTGTGTGAATATTCATATCAGGTTATGTTTAATGGGCAAAAATTGGAAACAGCCCTTATTTTTAGCAATACAAAAATGAATAAGGAAATTGAGAAATATCCATACAACGGAAATATCAGCCAGAAAATTTAAAAACGCAGACAACTAGCCTGGATATTTGTGTCCCTCCCCAGCAAACGCCGTGTGGAAGCTCTAAGCAGTGTGGTGGAGGCAGGAGGAGGGGCCTCTGGGAGGTTGAGTGTGATGAGGCTGGATCCTCGTGGCTCTGTGCCCTTATAAAGAGGCCCCAGGAGTTCGCCTGATTTTTGCACTGCCTGAGAAGATGGCCATGTGCAGGTGTGCCCTCCACAAGAGCCCAGCTATGCTGACCACTCAGTCTCGGACTACTATTCCAGAACCAAGAGAAATGGAAAAATTTTTATTAGAGCTTTATGGTTATGCATAATGATTAATGATTGGGTTCATTCTGATAAACTCATAGATGCATGGAAATTCATAATGTCTTCATCAAAGCCACTGGTCCATGGCATTCTGTTCCAGCAGCCTGAAGTGACTAAGACACCACTCCCATCTGCAACATGAGCGAGTCTCCAAAATGGCTTGTGAGTGACAGAAGCCAGGTGCCAAGGGTGTGCACAGTGAGTATGCATCTGTGTGCCACTCAAAAGTTGGCAAAATAGTGTGGTGCCATCTTGTCCCCTCTGTGCCAAGGTTTGGTTCTGGAGTTTGGAAAGTCCAAGAGCATGGCACCAGCGTCTGGTGGGAGCTGTGTCCCATGGTGGAAGGCAGAAAGTAGGCGAGCAACAGCAAGGGAGCCAGGCTCACACTCATAACAGCCCATTCCCACCAAAGTGGCATTCATCCCTTCCTGTCAGTGGACCCCTCAGGACCTCGACACCTCTCAATAGGCCCCACCCACACCACACTTGCATCTGGGATTAAGTTCCCAACACATGAAATTTGGGGGACACTTTCAAACCATACCAGTGGTTACAGTCTGGAGGGGCACAGAGACTACCTGGGGAGGGGTGCAAGGACCACTCTGGTGTGATGAAATGTTTTGTGTTTCAACAGGTGTGAGGGCCTCTGCATGGGGGCATGGGCTTGTGTGACTTGACTCTCTTGCTGGTGCCAAAGGATGGTGCATCAGGCTCCTTTCAACTTTTCCAGATGTGGAGCAGAAGGGAAGGGAGAAGACTGGGGCTTGAAAACCATCATCAATCAAACATGCAAATAGGAAAAGCTACAAACTCTTTATTACATGTGTCCACCTGTGATGTTTAGTTCATGTACATTTCACTCTATGTGAATTATACAACTGACTTCCTTAACAAGACTCCCGCAGTAATAAAAGAATTAAAGCCAAGAATCAGTGAGTGGGACGCCATTAAACTAAGAAGCTTCTGCACAGCTAAGGACTTAGTTAAGAGCACCAAGAGAGAAGCTACAGAAAATCATTGCCTGCTACACCTCCAACAGGGAGCTGATATCCAGAATATACAAAGAACTAAAAAAACTGAACACCAAAAGCACAAACGATCCAATCAGCAAGTGGGCTAAGGAACTAAACAAGAAACTTCTCAACAGAGCTAGTTCAAAAAGGCAATAAATATATGAAAACATATTCTTCATCACTAACAATCAGAGAAACTAAAATCTAAACATTAAGATTTCACCTCACAGACAGAATAGCAAAGATGAAGAATATGACCAATAACAGATGCTGGAGGAGTTGTGGGGAAAGAGGAACACTAACACACTGCTGGTGGGACTGCAGACTGGTACAACCACTCTGAAAAGCAGTGTGGAGACTCCTCAAAAAATTAGGGATGGAACCACCTTACCACCCATCTATCCCACTCCTGGGTATTTTCCCAGAAGAGCTAGATTTAGCATATTACAAAGACACAGCTACATCAATGTTAATAGCAGCTCAATTTACAATAGCTAAATTATGGAATCAACTCAGATGCCCTTCACTGGAGGAGGGGTATATATATATATACACACACACACAATGGACTTCTACTTAGGTATTAGAAAGAACAAGATCATGGCTTCTGCAGGTAAATGGATGGAAATGGAAAAAATCATGCTGAGCATAAGAAGCCAAACCCAGAGGCTTGAGGGTTGAATGTTTTCTTTCCTTTGCATAGGATGGAGTAAAACCAAGGGTAGGGTGAAAGTTAAACAAGTTTATTTACTAGACACACCAAATTTGAAGTATCACAAAATTTGGGAGAACCATAGCTATGGGGGGGGGGGATGAGGGCAGGGCAGGGAACTAGGGAGGGTGGAGAGGGAGGGAAAGGGGGTTATTAATTCTGTATGGTACACTTGACTCCCCTGAGGAGCCAAATAGTACTCTTGCAGGCATTTAAATCTGGAAAATTAAAAAATTAATATACACATATATGGGCATTTATATATGTAATATGGGGGCATTACATTGGAGAAAAGAGTGGGGAGTGGGCAAAGGGGGGATACTGGTAAGGAGCAGGCTCAAGGATGGTATCGTTACGTATGTACATATGCACGTGCAGCAACCCATGCCTTCAATAGGTGAGCACGCTGAACTGAAAGAGAGAAAAGAAGAAAAACTGATAAAGGGGGAAAGTAGTGAATGGTAACTAGGCTGACAGAACCTAGAAAATCTTTTCTGTAAGAGCCAAGAAAGAGCCAGATGAAGGTGCAATAACATCTTCCATGTACCGAGAGCTGCCAACTTATTCCTTTTATACCCAGCAAAAATAACCTTGAAAATGGATGAAATGAAGACATGGTCAGATGAGCAAACACAGAGAGAACTCACCACCAACAGACCCTGTGGTAGAAACTTAAAATACATTCTTCAGGAAGACAGAATTTTTTTTCCAGACAGAGGGTGGGAAACTCGAGAAGTATTTGTGAGCAGAGAGAGGTGAGGAGGCAGGTAAATCCTGTACATCACCAGCTGCACAAACCTTGGTAAATGACATCTAATTTCTAGGACTCGAGCCGCACAACAGTAAAGAACGGACTGGGGCAGAGTGCTAAGCAGTGAAGGGTTTGGAGTGCGCCATGTTGCTTGAGAGAAGAGGAAGAAACAGGCTGCAAGCGCAATGGTCGCCATTCTTCACCCACTGGAGCCACACCCTTCGCCAGGTGGTCTCGAAGTTGGACAGTGGAGTCTGTTTCTCCGCCCCTTGAGTCTGGTTGGGTGTTGTGACTTTTTTCTGGCCAACAGAGGGTGGCCAGGGGCTCAGGAGCCCTTCTCTGCTTCCTTCCTGGTGACCAGGAGAAGGCACCACGCTAGCCTGCTGGGTGGCCCACTGCTCCAGTCACAGCCAGTGACCTGCAGGAACGGAATCACCAAGCTCATCTGCAGCTGGCCTCGGATGCAGAAAGAGACCCAGGGGACAGGAGAACAGCAGGGGAGAGTCCAGGCTCTACTTGGCCCTCCAGAATCTTAAGCTGAATAAATGGTATTTGAAGCAGCTAAGAATTGGGGAGGTTTGTTACACAGAATTCATTCGTGACACAACCCTGTCCAGTTAGCAAGTTAAAATAGCTGTTTCTGGAGACAAAAAAATATTCTTTATTAGTAACAGCAATAAATGACATTTTCTTTCCCATCGCTTCTCCAAATCCATGGTGCAGCGTATGTAACTGGGAAGAGCTCTGTACGTACACTCAGAACTGGATTCAACACCCGGCTCCACCATGGATTAGCTGGCAGACACTCCTCAAATTTGTAGGGTTGGGACCAAAGTAGAGATTAAGGTACCAGGCCAGGAGCTGTCCACTTACCTTCCACACCTTCCACACGCACACCGTGTGGCCACCCGGCCCTGGGATGTGCTCACTGGCTCTTCAGTTGGAGCTAGGGAGTACCACACCGGGTGAAGCCCATCCGGGCCCTGGGAGCAGGCTTGGGACTCCCGGGACACAGAACGCCAGGTGCCCAGGCCCTGGGCTGTGGCCTGGTCCAGGATTCAGGTGGAACATAACTGGGCCCATCGTCCTCTCAGGTGAGACCTCGCTGTGGGGAAAGTCAGAGGCCTCTAAGCCACCAGCCCAGTGCAAGGTCAGCAGCTCAGGTCAGGGCTGTGATGACCAAGTGACCCTGGAAGAGTCACACAGTCTTTCTGAGCCTCGTTTTCATTTCTGCAAATTGGAGATGAAAATGATTATTCATCTGAGAGAGGATTTTTATTTGTGATTATAAAGAAAAGCACATGACAGGGGCTGCAGAGGTGGCTCTGTGGTGGAGCACTTGCCTGGCCTGGGTGAGCACCAGGCTCAGTCCCCAGCACACACACAGCGAAGTGGAGGAAAAACAAAAACCAGACGAAAAAATAAAATTGACTCTCTCTTAAAAAAAAAAAAGCACACGATGAAAAATTTACCTTTTTAGTCACTTTTAATCGTATAGCTCTGTAGCATGAACTATGTTCATGTTGCTGTGTGATAAATCTCTAGAACATTTTATTTTTTTCTTTTTTTGGTACCAGGGATTAAAGCCAGGGGTGCATAACCACTGAGCCACATCCTCCACACTTTTCAAAAAAAAATTTTTTTTTGGACAGGGTCTCACTAAATTGTTTTATGGACATGCTAAGTTGCTGAGGCTGGCTTTGAACTTGCAATCTTCCTGCCTCAGCCTCCCAAGCCATTGGGATTACAGGCGTGCACCAACTCACCAGGTCTCTAGAATATTTTAACGTATCAAAACTTAAATTCTGCACATTGAACCCTAACTCCCTGTCTTCCTGCCCCAACCCCTCTCCTGTGTCCTTAAGTTTGACTGTTAAAATCTCAGATAATTGGGGTCTGGAGCAGTGGCTTGGTGGTTATAGCACTTGCCTGGCATGCACGAGGATGCAGGTTCGAACCCCAGCACCACATACGCAACGAAGTGTCCAATCAACGAAAACCACAAGAAAAGCTAAATAAAATTGATTCTCTTATTTCAAAAAAACACTCAGATAAGTGGGATTATGCAGAGTATCTGTACTCCTGGGACTGGCCTCTCCCCCTGAGGCTCGTCGCTGCTGTGGATTGTGTGGGAGCCCCTTCGTTTCCCGACTGACCAACATGGAGCTGTGTAGACCACCTTGCCGCCCTCCGATCAGACACTCGGTTGCAATAACGGTGCACGAATACGTCTTTGAGATTTGATTTCAATTCCACCCACTCCAGCACAGGTACACATAATGGATAGGTGTGTAAAATCTCAGTGTGTGCACACAGAAAGCCTTCCATCGTGAAGATACTGGACGTATCGCCACCCCCGAGTCTCCTTGGCCCCTCCGTCATCGGCTCCCTGCTCACACTGCCCACCCTGCTCCTGCAGAAGAGTGCACATCCTCCATCCTCCCATCCCCTGGGCGCTCCGGCTCCTTCTGTTCACCAAGTTACTGTGTGGTCACCCACGCTGTCTACTGAGGTGAAGGTTCGTTTCTGCATTGCTCAGAGCCCTGGCACTGTTTGCAGTTCCAGGCTGTCACAGATGATGTTGCCATGGAAACTCGTGTGTGTGCTTTTGCAGGGCACCTGCTTTCTTTTCTCCTGGGTGTACACCTAGCAGTGGACTGGGTCAGAATTGCTGCATGCTGTAGTTTTTACAGTGCAGCCTAAATAGAAAGTGGGTTTTTTTTTTTAAGAGAGAGAGAATAATTTTATTTAGTTTTTCATGTGGTTTTCGGTGCCACGACACTTTGTTGTGTACATGGTGCTGGGGTTTGAACACGGGTCCTCACACATGCCAGGCAAGCACTGTAACCACTGAGCCACCGCTCCAACTCTAGAAAGTGTTTTTATTTTAAAATTATTGCATAGAAACACTGAACTGCAGGGAGGCATTGACGTGTACAGCTTCCTGCAGTTTGTCACCCCCATAGGGCAGAGTGTTCAGTGCTCCCCAAACTCCCTCAAGTGACCCCTTGTGGTCACGGCTTTCTTGTCCCCAAGCTCTGGGTATGGACATCTCCATCACCACGGTGTGGTAAGAATTTCACTGGAAGGGGACAGTGGCTGTCCGCCCGGGAGGCCACGTGACCCACAGGCACTGCTTGTGTTCACGGCTGAGTGTAGCTGCCTGCCACAGATGTGCTGCGCCTGTCTGCCCAGTCGCATTTTCTGTGAACATGCTTCATTTCTCTAGGGTGAACTCCAGCCGTAGGGTGAGTGGATACTAAAGGACGTGCTTTTTATTATTGTTAGATTTTGGGTTTTGGAGCAGTTTTTGGTTCATAGCGAAACTGGGCAGAAAGTGTAGAGGTCACCCATCTGCACCACCCCCATGCTCACAGGGCCTCCACCCTGGGCATCCAGAACTGGAGCAAACAGAGCAGGGCCCACCTCCCTCTCCGAGCTTGCAGGAGGCACCCCATCTGAGTCTGCAGGTTACAGGAGGGTTGCTCTGAAGACATCTGGGTGCAGATTTTTTTTCAGGGCTGAGGACCGAACTCAAGGCCTTGTGCGTGCTAGGCAGGCGCTCTGCCACTGAGCTAAACCCCCAATCCCCTGTATGCAGGTTTTGGAGTCTGCAGTTTTCGACTGTTTGGGTAAAGGCCAAGGCAAAAGCCCAGATTGCTGAATCATGTGGGGAGCACAGGCTGTTTCCAAGAAGCTGCTGAGCTATTCCAGAGCAGAGGCCCCATTCTGCATCCCAGCACGGAATGGGCGTTCTGGCCACTCCACAGCTCACCGTGTCTCAGAGTGTGGGATCTCATCATTGTTTTAATGCTTAATTTATTTTAAGAGAGAAGGACAGTGAGAGAGAGAGACAGACACAGAGAGAATCAATTTTTATTGAGTTTTTCACATGGCTTTCGTTGCTCTGACACTTAGTTTGTATGTGGTGCTGGATTTTGAACCTGTGTACTCACGCATGCCAGGCAAGCACTGTGACCACCGAGCCACTGCTCCAGACCCTAATGCTTAATTTTTAAAACATGGTGAATCTGTTTTCCAGGCTGGCCGGTCATTTCCCATGTCCCCAGGTAAGGTGTGCGAGATGCAGTCACTTCCCTCCTTGCCAACGCCTGGCAGGGTCATTATTAACTTTAGAGACAGGGTTCTTGTGAGCTTAATGCTTCAGGAGTGAGCACAGCCTGGATGGCTCCTGCAGAGTTCTCTGCTTGAGTCTGAGCCAGGCTGAGCAAGGGGTCCATCTGGCTGCATCCACCCGCGAGACTCGACTAAGCAGACCCCATTTCCAAGCTCACCACCCGTGGGCAGATCACTTCCTTGCCACTGTTCGACTGCTGGCTTCATTCAGCTTCCTGGTGGCTGCTGCCCAGAGGCTAGCCCAGCCCTAAGGAGCCCTGCACTTCCTGCTATGTGGGGCTCTCCACCTGGCCACATGCTCAGGCTCCCAGCTGTCAAGGGAGACCCCCTGCAGGAAGTTGCCAGGCTCTGCACCTGGTCACCTTGTGCCTTGTGCCCTTTGCAAGTGGTGTTCCAGCGGTTGCAAGCAAGTCACATGTCCTTCCCACATTCAAGGGGAGGGGACGGCACAGGGGTAGATACCAGGTTGGAGCGGGGGCCTCGTGGAGGCCAAGCACCAACATAAAGCTTTCCCTAGCTGTAAAGCTAAAACAAACACGTAGAACTGTAAATGTGGAGGACTCCAAAGTTATTGCGGAAGTAGACAATAGCTTTAAAAATTACCATGATTGTCCTCTGAGAGGTGAAAATGATTACATATTTAAAACAAAAAAACAGCAGGAAGTGAAAGAGAAGCCTCCAGAAGATGAGAAGGCGCGGGTGGGAAATGTGGACGTTTCTATAGCTGCATCATGAAGACGGGTGGAGCGGCACAGGTGCCACCAGGAAGTGGAGCCTCTTCATAGCTCTAGAATTTCCCTTCATCATATTTCAACAAGGTAACAGAAGTAAACACAAGCGGGACTGTATGCTATGATGGCAAATGGGCGCGGTGGCACCCACCTGGAATCCCAGCCACCCGGGAGGCTGAAGCAGGAGGATGCAAGTCTGAAGAGGGGACGTGGCAGTGTCTCATCATTTCTCCACCAACCGGGCAATTTCTTCTTGTGCCTGTGCGCAAAGAAGGAAGTCTTGTCCTCCCCCACCTCTATGTCAGGGCTCGACATCCCCTGGATTTCTATCAGTGATGCGTGTTGGGAACATGAGGCTCAGCTGGCTTGTAGGAGAATTGGTGGTAAACAACTCTAAGGGGTCCAGCTGGCTTGTAATTAGCAAATTGCCTGACCGCATGACTAAGCTATTTGGCCACTCATTTGTTACAATTGGAGAAAGGTGTTTGCACTGTACCCCTACTGGCTGTTGTAATGGATAAATAGAGTAGCAGCTAGTCAGGTAAGGAAGCAGCCAAAAGAAGCAAGCGGCCCAAGAAGCAAGCAGCCAAAGAAGAGAAAGCAGCCAGAGAAGCAGCAGTAGCCAGAGAAGAGCAAGAAAGCAAGCAGCCGTGTCCTGAAGGAAGAGTCCACAGAAGCAGTCAGAGAAGAAGCAGCAGAGACGTCAGAGAGATCAGCAGCGGTAGAAGATGCAAGTCCCGTGTTCCAGCCGCCGGCGTTCGCCCCCTTGTTCCCGGCTCCCCAACCCTTCCTAACTCGGCCCCTCGGAGGATGGCCCAGCGTTGGGTCACCCTGCCCGTTCCTCACTCTGGAGTGCAGCGGGGAGCGACTCCTTTCACCATCCCTATCCTAACTAGGCCCCTCGGAGGCTGGCTCAGGCTTGCTGAGTCACCCTGCCCGTTCCTCGCTCTGGAGTGCAGCAAGGAGTGACTCCTCACCACATCCCCGCCCTAACTCGGCCCCTCGGAGGACGGCTAGCAAGGTCGTTCTGCCCGCTTCTCGCACAGGAACGCTGCGTGGAGTGACTCCTCTTCCCCGGTCCCCAGCCCTGTCCTGCCGGCGCCGGCGCCCGGTTCCCAATGTCCTGCTGGCCCCCCGGGGAACGGCTAAGGTCCCTGGAGGCCGTTCCAGCCGCTCCCTGCTCCAGAACCCTGCGGGGGGCGACAATGCGCACGTTTTCCCGCATGCATTTGAGTCCTTTGCGATGACCTCTTGCTGGCTGCAAAGGTTCCGTATGACAGCTGGCACCAGGAGGTGGGAAACAGGCGTGCTCAGGAAAATCAATGACTTTGATTCCCTATGAAATAAAGGGCAGAAATAAGTCACCGTCTCAGCAGCTACCTCTTCAAACATCGCCTCCACCCACCTCCGTCCTCTCCTTGTGAGCCCTGTCCTCCCTCCGTGTCCTCCATGCCCAGTGCATCCTTCTCTCTTCTCCTCTTTTGTCTCTGCTTTCTCTACCCGGATATTTTCTTCTGACCTCTCTTCCAGTTTATACTTCTCTCTTGAGATGCTTCTAGCATGCTACAAGAACACCCGATGCATTTTTAATTTGTTATTATAGTTTTTGGTTCTAGAATTCTTATTTTTCCCAAAGCTGTTGCTGTTTTTCAATGTTTCCTGTTTTCCACTAAAATTCTAAACATTCTCTTTGATATCCTTGAATGCTATAAGCATAATTATTGTAGAGACTGTGTCTGATCGTTCTGTCACTTGTAGCCCTTGGGTGTCCCTACTGCCTACTCTTTCTCTAGTTCTAATTTATGATGTCGTGTCTTCTTGTACTTCTGGTTATCTTTTTTTTTTTTTTTGTAACCTCTTGAACCCAGGGTGCTTAACCACTGAGCCATATCCCCAGCCCTTTTTATATTTTATTTTGAAACAGAGTCTCACTGAGTTGCTTAGGGCCTCATTAAGTTGCTGAGGCTGGCTTCGAACTTGCAATCCTTCTGTATCAGCCTCCTGAGTCCCTGGGATTACAGGTGTGTGCCACCACACCAGGCTACTTCTTGTTATCTTTGATGGAAAGAAAAAAATTGTATTTGAGACATTAGTTAGAAATCATTTGAGCCTGTAGGAGGTCACCTTTCTCCAGAGATGGTTTTCTTCCATTTCAGCCAGGTGTTGGGAGGTAATATCAACCTGGGGTCACCTCCATACAGTGTCAGTGGTAAATATTTTTAGGGTCACTTGGGTAACTTGAAGCTGAGCCACAGTCCACATGAGGACAGGTTTTCTCCCTCTTTGATCTGACAGCAAGGCCCACTGGGTTCCAAAGTTTTAGGGCATTATGAAGGCCCTGACCTTGGCAAGTGCTGGACCCCTGCTCTCAGCCTCCTGCCTCATGAGGTGGCCAAGAGTGTGGCTCAGCTCCTCGGCCTCTGTCAGCAGATGCCCCAGGACACAGCAGCAGCCGGCTGGCCACGCTTGCCTGGAGTTGCGCCTCCTCCTCACCTCCACCTACGTGGCTTGAGTACCTGCAAGGGCTCCAGCTCCTTCAGCAGGTCTGGAAGTCTGCTTGGTTTTGTTCGGATCACCTGCCCTTCTTCCCCGCTAATAGCCAGAGGTGGGAACCACGAAGCGCCTAACGAATGAGACCTAGCATGTGCACTCTTTCTCTCCTTAGCGTGGTCCTCTGCGTCTGTGCCGAGCAGTGCTGCCAGTCCACAGCACTGGCTTCAACAGGCGTGCGACCAGAGCGCTCACACGCCTCACGCTGCAGCAGTGGTTCCTCTGTGCAGCTGGATTGCAGCCCACAGCCTGCAGGCAGCCACACGAGGAAGAGGGGCCGGGATTCTGACGGACGGGCGGGCTGGGCCTGAACCCATTGCCACATCTGCTCCACTGGGGT
This sequence comes from Aplodontia rufa, assembly GCA_004027875.1. Taxonomy (NCBI): domain Eukaryota; kingdom Metazoa; phylum Chordata; class Mammalia; order Rodentia; family Aplodontiidae; genus Aplodontia; species Aplodontia rufa. The sequence continues at coordinate 21,776 of PVKS010005434.1, read as the reverse complement.
AGGGAGTGGTTCCTAAAGCAAACTTGCCCACATGCACCCCTGCTGTGCATGTGTGTTGCTGGGGGCCCTAGAGGGGACTTGGTTTTCAGTTTGGAGGTGTTAGTCTTCCCCAGGGTGGCGGGAGGGGAGGGACCGCACCTGGATGGGCATAACAGGCGATGAACATAGGGCACATAAATGGAGAGGTGGGCCCACTCCACTCGCCCAATCTTCCTCCCAGCCATGGAAGAGTGGATGCATAACCTGCCAAAAGTAGGTGCCCCAAGCTGTGGGATGGGTCCCGGGCTGGCCCGTTGGGGGCGCATCCACCTCCAGCATACAGGAGATCAGGAGGCAGCTCTCTGTGACATCAGGGACGATGTTGGCATTGGAGTGGATCCAGAGCTGAGGGCTACCCCACTCAGTAGGATTTCATTTTTAAACCTAGGTTTGGGACCTTAAGAGAGCAAATAAAGGAAGAACTTGGGACTCCCCTTGAGTTCAAGGATCTTGAGCCAAAGCACAGCAAAACTGAGTGCAGGCAGCGGTGTGAGCGGCGATCTCGGACTCCTGCGAGGTGGAAGAGTGAACGACTCTTTCCCAAGGATTGAGCAGCTGGCCTTTGCCTAGATTCTGGGGTCCATCGCACGGTGGCTCCCAGAGGCTTTGAGGAGGAATGGGGCAGCCGGTGGCTGGAGCAGGGAGCTGGGCAGGGCTGGGAGCCCGGGGTCATGGGGGCCTTGCAGGGCTTGAGGGGCTTTCTGCCTGTGGCCGAGCGACTCACTGTGTCAGAAGACAGTATGAAGCCTTCAGCAGCCTGCTTTTCTCCTTTTCTTGCTTTCCTTTCCATCATCTGCCTGGTTTTACTGAACATCACCCTTCACAGCTTTGTGGAAGGAGCAGGACGGTCCCAGTTTGGAATTGACCATGACTCTGTGCGCTCTGGCTGTCCCAGGAGGGTCAGACTGGAGGGTGCTTGTGAAGACCCCGTTCAGTGCAGAGGGATGCGGGACCAGCAGAGTCAAGTGTGGACGGAGGGAAGCGGGGCCACTGTGAGAGCTGAGAAGAGCTTGAGCTCTACTCAGGGCAGGCGCGAGCTGTGGATGGGGAAGGAATTCAGTAGTAGGATGGGGCATGAGGGACGGATGGCAGTGGAGGATGGAGATGTTCCACTGGCACAGTGGCCGCATGAAGCTGTCACTCCCAGAGGCTTCTGGGGCCACACAGAGCCCCATGGAGATGCTGGATCATGCCACCCAGTAATGCCCGGAGAGCATGGGAAGAGCCCCGGCCTCAGAGAGCAGAGGCCCAGAGCTACAAATGAGGACTTTAGTAGACCCAGAAAGTCCCTTTGACTAGCACAACTCTGCAGACTCCAGGTCTTCCGGGGATTCCTGTGACAGAGGTACCGGTGCTTGTAAAAGGGGGGGATGGTGAGAGTCCAGCCACCTGGACTTGGGTGAGTGTCACCTCCCTCCCCTGGGCTGCCTCTTGCCACCTGTGACCTGCCGTCCCCCACAATGTCTTAAATGTAGCTGCGACCTGTTCATGGTGCTGTTTGCCACTGCCCTTCCTTGTTGAAAAGGCCGAGTGTGCGTGTGCACCCATAGCTCAGGCTACTGCAGTGCTCAAAGCTTGCCAACTCTCTCCTTTACGCAGAGTCGCTTATTCTTAAAAGAAAGAAAAGAAAAATAGCTGCAGCACATCTCCTCCCAGCGCAGCCACGAGCCTGCTCCTCTGGCCCGGAGCCGCGTGGGCAGGGACCTGGCCCACCCAGCGTCCTCCTGTCTCTTGGTCTGGTTAGCAGCAGGGACTGCACGGCATTTGCAGGGTCCCTGAGTGGAGAGAGGTGACACCAGTGCTGCACAACCACAGTTTCTCCGGGGGCAGCTGCTGGTGGGTGGGGGCAGGGGTGGGTTTGGAGGGAGTAAGGTCTAGGAGTGACTGCTCCCTGCTGCGGCCTGTTCCAGAGGAAGTCACTCAGGAACAGCACACTCAGGGTGACTCCAACTCCCCCGTTCCAACCATGGCCTCTAGGGAAGGGACTATATTTCCCATCAGGGACCAGGGTCGTAAGCCAGGAAGCTTCCCAATGCCCAACACAGAGGCGAGGGGAGTGGCACATGAGATTCAGGCCACCTGAAGGTCCTCTTGGAGCTCTGCACTGTATTGGTGGTGAGCCAGGGTGTGCGTGTGATCCATGAGAATCCCAGTGTGTGTGTGTGTGTGTTCCATGAAAGTCCCAGGGAGTGTGTGTGTGTGTGTGTGTGTGTGTGTGATCCACGAGAGTCCCAGGGTGTGTGTGTGTGTGTGTGTGTGTTCCATGAGAGTCCCAGGGTGTGTGTGTGTGTGTGTGTGTGATCCGTGAAAGTCCCAGGGTGTGTGTGAGATCAATGAAAGTCCCTGCCCCTTGCTGGGTGGCAGAGCGTGAGGGGGTGATAACAGCTCTCAAAGGCCAAGGAACTTCTAGGGTGGGGCCCCCTACGTCACTATCACAGGAACTGAGTCAGCACTTCCCCTTCTTTGCTTTCAACAGGAAAACTCCCCTGAGACCCAGGGCAGGTCTCAGGAAGTCAGGTACACAAAGGTGCTGGATAGGGGACACTGCCTGAGGCTAGAAAGCCCACCCCAAGGGTCAGCAGTGTGAAGCCTAGGGTGGCCCAGGAAGGCTGTGCAGATTCCTGGCAGGGAGCCTCCAGAGTCCAGGGAATTTCACACCCAGAGACCCCTGCCTGTGATATCCTCAGTCCCCCAAAGTTAGGGTCCTTTTTGTATTCCCTGAAGAAAGGAATTTAGCACACAAAGCTGCAACTGGTTTGCCCATGCTCCCTCCTCCTCCTGGCCAGGGCAGACAGCATCCACTCCCCCATAACCTAACTAACAAACCGCCCCCCATCGTGTCCAGACTCCCTTAGTGCTAGGGTGGCCAAATAACACTGCCATGTCCTCTGGGGAAACTCCGACTTCTTTCTCTCATTCTTTTTTCCTCCTTGAACCACAGAAGCAGTGTCTGGGGCTGCAGCAGCCATTATTTTGTGGTTACAAAGCGATAACCTGGGGAAAGAAGGTGAACCTTAGAGGGTAAAGGGAGGAGTTAAAGAGATCAAGTGTCCCCAAAGGCATTATCAGGCACTTCCCCAACCCTGAGCAGTGTATCATGTGACTTTTTATAGTGTGAGACAAACATTATTAACCCTGGGTCCGTCAGGGTGTGTGTAATGTGTGGGTGATCTTAGATGGCAGGGAAGCTTACCTGAGAGGCTTTAGAATGTGATCAGAACAGACTTCGGCTCCGATGGTGTTGCTGATAGCACAGAAGAGGTGACCACAGGGCCACGTGTCCCAGGGCCTGTGCTCCTGTCTCCTGAGGTGGGACCATCCTGCGTGTCCACTTAGGTGTTGGGCAATTCTGGGCCTGATTTTCTTCTTCTTTGTTTTTACTGTAAACTAAATTCTCTTGGCAGTGTAGCCCCTCTCCCCGCAGCTCCAGGCCAGGATTGCTGTAGATGGCGGGGGAAGAGGGGGGAGAGGGGACATCTCAGCGGGAAACCCCTCCTCTCTCTTAAACAGCGCTCTCCGCTCTCAGCTCTCCGCAGAGGCCGGCTTCGCTGCTCCGCGAGAACGCACATCAAGCAAACCTGGCATTAGTAGGCGCTAGGTCACCTGAACCCACATGTTTACATCCAGGCGGGTGAGTCCTTCCTGCCTCCGGTCAGCTCGCGCAGGAAAGCCGTCCTTCTGGACACCGGGGAGGAACAGGCGCCTGCGGACTCCCAGGCCAAGCCCTTGATGCTGCTCCTGCCTCCCTGGATATGGCAGGAGGCGGCCTCTGGACCTCTCCTAGCTCCTCAAACACCGCAAACATCGCAAGCTGGGCGCGCCTCCGCGGGCCACCTGAGCACCCCCCGGGGGCGCGCAGGGCCCCCTGCCTGCTGCTTGACCCGCCCCGCAGCCAGCCCTAGAGGGGCTGCGGCCGCCCCCAGTGCCCAGGCTGGACCCCAGCTGCTGGTCTTGCCCACCAAAGCTGCCCCAGGTCCAGCAGAGAAACCTCCCCTCCCCTTTACCAGCTCCGCCTGTTGTTGGGGCCACTGGACCCCAGGCCAGAGCCATCAAACCCGCATCTCTGCCTGGGGCGCACCAGGCCTGGCGGGGGTCCTGCGATGCCCCACCTGTCCCAGCAGGGACGCGCTGCTGGCTTGGACAGAGGACTAAGCTTTCTTTCAAAACCAACCTGATGCTGGAATCCTGCAGGCGCCTGGGTGGGGGCCGATGCTCACCTGGGCGCGCTTTGACTCGTGCTGCACAAGCACACCTTGTACGCGGCACACTGGCATCACACACAGACACTGTACCACACAAGGGCACACAACACCACTGCGCAAGTAACGCACAGCACGTAAACCACGCGACGCGCACAGGCATGCTCACATAGGCACCGCATACACACACCGCACACAAATGTCCCTGGCAGGCCAAGCTTTCTCAACCTAGGACAGCCCCATGGTCAGCTGCTCTGCCTTCTGACCTCCCCCCAAGCCAAAGGGACTGAGGTGGAGGGCTCCCTGGAGCAGGCACCCCCTCTTCAGAGATGAGGTGCTGTGGAATTAATCACTGTCGCCTGGGAAAGTGCAAGTCTGCACACTGGCAATGAACGTGAGCACCGGACAGTACCATCCTGAGCTGCCTTCTCCCACCAGACCCCACGTGCCAGTCACTCAGAGTCAGCTGGTGCTAAGGCCAGGTTCCAAAGGAAGGTGACAGTGTGAGGGAGGGGCTGGGCAGGGGCACGGGGATGAGGTGGGTGGGGGGATGCTGGGGATGGGCCCGGCCCAGCCTGCAACCCAAGAGAGGAGGACATTCTGCAGGCAGGGAGGACACTGGGCAGGTGTGCTCCTGCACCTGTCACCCCTCCCCATGGCCTTGCAGGCAGCAAGATCCTAGGGAACACAGGGACAGGATTCACCAGCAGCTGGACAGTCGAGAAGTGTTTGCAGGAAACTGGAGGAGTGGGCAGTGAGGGGCAGAGCTGAGGGAAGGACAATTTGCACCCCTGGAGCAGAGTGTCAGCCTTCTGGCAGCAGGGGAGCCCGCAGGTCCCCAGGCGCAGAGAGGTCAGAGCCTGAGAGCAGTCGACCCAGAAGTCATGGCAAGGCTGCCAGGGACAAGCGTGCAGACCTGCAAAGGCAAGGTGCAGACCCCACTGAGGTGCGAGGGTGGGGCCAGAGGAGAGGGAGGCGGGGTCAGTCTGGGGACAGGTCCCTTGACCCTGGCTCACACAGTGCATCCATGCATCCATGCAGCCAAGGGCTGCTTACCTACTCTTTCACTCTTCAGTACACCCAGCTTCTGGGGTCAGACTCGATGGCACAGTTAAGAGTAAAATGGGAAAGGCACCATCCGTGGGCTGCCTTCGCCTTAGTTCCACGTTTACATAAATCTACATCTTTAAATATTTCATAAATAAGTGTGTGTAGAAAGCATGACGGAATAGCACCACCAGGAAAGTACGAGACAAAAATTCTAATCTGCATTCCCAAAAATGTGCTACATCTCTAATATTTAAGAGTCCCCCCCCCCCAAAAAAAAAGAAAGAAAGAAAAAGAAATCACCTTTTTAAATGGGCAGAAACTGGGAGCAGTTCCGGGAAACAGACATGCAGATGGCCCGGACATCCTCTAGGATGCCTGGATCCGTGGTGGTGAGAGAAAGCCTTCCTCACTTCCTCAGAGCTAGAGAGGGAAGCCGGGCCTCCCCTGCTCAGCCTGTGCTCTGCTCCCAGCTCCAGGCGAAGGCTGAAGGACCCTGGGTTAGCGCAAGGGCGGCTCCCCCATGCTCCTCACCTGCAGACATGAACAAGGGCCACCGCTCCTCAGCCAGGGGGTGCCTAAGCAGACTCGCTAAAGTTCAGTACTGGAGAGGAGGACACAGAAGAAGCCACAGAGGCACAGCAAGTGGGAAACTTCCTGCACCATGTAAGAAACAACCCATCGCAGATGGGCATCCTGGCTGCTGGGGACAGGTAGAGAGAGGAGTGCCCCTGAAAGTCAAAACTTGGCCTGGGGGACCTGGGAACGGAGAGGGACGCAGCCCTAATGGACCCAGGGTCATGGGGGGAAACTACTGAGTGAAAAGTGACTCATTTGCTCGGCCTGGGGTGGGCAGTTCCAGAGACCGCTGTGGCTGCTGTGGGAACCATTTGCAAGGCCACCAGCAGAGGCAGGAGATTGGGAACTCGTGAGGGAAGGGACCACCCTGACCCAGCAGTTGCCTGCTGTGGAGTCCAGAGGGTGCCTGGACCATGTGGCTGAGGTGGGCGCAGGGGGAACTGTGCCTGGAGCATACATGCTTCCTACGGAGGACAAGTACCTTTGTTGCTGGTGTCCCCGAGAGCTGTAGGAAGATTTTAGTAATGGTCACTCAGGGGCGTCTGCTATCCAGACCTGACCTGGGTGGCTCACGGCCATGGTGGTGAGGTGAAACCTGTGGAGGTTTAGACCCTACACCTTCACGTGGAATTTACCAGAGCTCCAGAGACCCAGCCATCCAGCATCTCCGGAGCCACAGGAGTGTGGATCACATCTCCAATTCCCAGAGTTCCAAGGGTCAGCCAAATTGAACCCCAGCTACTGAGCCTGCCAGCTTAGAACCCGGCACCACCCCATCAGAACTCATCAGCACCTGGTCTCCCACCCCATGCAGGAGGCGGGAAGCCCAGCAGCCTTGGCCCCTGGCCACAGGACCGGCAGCAAAGGGAGGAACACAAAGGAGTTGGGCTCAACAAACCCCAACCCTCGACCAAGGGCTACAGAGCCAAGAATAAACACATCCCTGCCCACAGTTCCCACTCCTCAGAATTTATATCTGTTTCCCCAAATCCCCCCATATGTAACTATTTTCCCCAGTTTTTCACTCTTTTTAGTTTTGATTTTTATTTTTTTCCATTTCATTCTTTTTTATTAGTTTTTCCTGGTGTCCATTCTGCATGATTGGGTGGGTGTGGGTGTGTTTTCACTGCATGGGTAAATATCATATGTATATGTGATTTACTTTCATTCTGATTGCTTTCTTCTTCACCCATCTATCATTTAGCCTTGTTTGATTTAAGTGGGATAAAAATATACGTGGGTTTCAGTTGTTTTGATCTTATATTTACTTGTTCATACCTTGGATTTTGTCCCTCTTATTGTCCCTTCTTTACTTTCTACCCACACTTATAGCCAAATCTTCTCATTCCCTCTTCCTCTCGCATCATTTTTTCACTTTTAGTTGTTTTTTTACTCCTTTCTTTATAGCTGTCATCTGCTAACTATCTCCTGCCTCTCCTCTGTTCACTTTTCAAATATTTCAAGCTCCTCTTGCCTTCCTACCCCATTTTCTCTTTACTTAAGAAACTATAATCCAACTATCTGATAGAATTATGTATTTTATGCAATTCCTGCCCCACTCATTGTTGTGAATTTTAATACAGAGGAAAACTAGTAGATACCTGCTATTTAATGTCTAATCTAGTTCACAGCTGTTTATTGTTGGTGCTGACATTAAAGGTAACCTTGTCATTCCCAAACAGGTGGTAATTAGTGTGACAGAGGTCAAAGTAGACACCTGATGTTTATCTTAAAGCTGTATGCCCCTTGCTAACATTAGCGCTGCTCCTGGATGCCCCTTCCTCTAAGGGGCTGGAACGTAATCAGGACATTTCACACTCACAGAGTAGAGATTCTGCTGCCAAGTGCTACCCACAACTCAGCCTAGGAACAGCAAATCTCACCGCAAACATGATCCCCACCTGAGCCTCAACAGTACTTCAACACATAGAACAGGGACGACAAAAACCCCAAACCAACAACCAGGCCCCAAGTGGGAACAACTAGAGAGGATCCTCAGGTGCCACTCCTGGACATCTACTCAGACATCTAAAGAAAAAAAAAAATCCCAGAACAAGAGAGAACTACACACAGAATGACACACATATAAATGAGAAGGGGAATCCATCTATACTGAAGCACAACTCTAAGACCTCTGAAACCATGAGGAAACTGATTAAAAAAAAAAAATCCTCCCAAAGTTCACAATCCCCTAACCAAGGATCCCACAGACATGGAAGAAAATGGAATATCAGAGAAAGATGGTAGAAAACTGATTATTACATGTTCAATGAAAATCTAAGGAATAAATTAAAAGAGAAAATACAAGAGGTGAAAAATTTTTCAATAAATAAACTGATACTAAAAACAAGTTGATCAGAACTTTTGTAAGTAAAATACACAATGAATCAAAATTAAAATTCACTTGAAAACATCACCAACAGATTAGACTGTGAGGAAAACAGAACTTCAGGTCTTGAAGACAGAGTATATGAACTTGAATAGCCAGTATGCAATAAAGGGGGGAAAACATGATAAGAATATTCAAGAACTCTGGAACAGCATCAAAAGAACAAATGTGAGAGTCATTGGGACAGAAAATAATGTAGAGATATGGGCTAAATTAAGAAACTCTCAATGAGATAATAGCAAAAAATTTTCCCCACCTTAGAAATGAGATGGCCAATCACACACAAGACCCCAGTTAGACAAGATCAAAAAGAATCTCTTCAAGGCACATCATGGACAAAATGGCTAACATAGAAAATGAGGAAAGAATGTTAAAAGTTGCAAGAGAAAAATATTAGGCCACTTTTAGAGACAAACCAATAAGGCTCACTTCTGACTTTTTGACTCAGAATCTAAAATCAAGCAGAGTTTGGAATGAGATATTCCAAGCTCTAAAACAAAACTATTTCCAGCCAAGATTGCTACATCCAGCAAAGCCATCTTTCAAAATCAATGGAAAAACAAATTTCCATGACAAGGATAAACTAAAAGAATCCAAGACCACCAACCCAGCACTACAAAGAATTCTCAAAGAGTATTCCCACACAGAGGAACCCTAAAACAAATCCCAAAGTTTCCAAATACATGAGATCACTAGAAGAGCAACCAACTACATGAAAATTAAGTCAGAATTAGTTATAACAAAAAACCAGAATGGCAGGAAACAACAAATACCTATCCATAATAACCCTAAATGTTAAATTGTCTCAACTCAATTAAAAGACATAGCTCAACAGAAATGGATTAATGAAACAAGATCCAACTATATGTGGCTTGCAAAAGACTCATAGGCAAAGCTACCCTCAGACTGAAGGTAAAAAAATGAAAAAAAAAATATATATTCCTTGTGAATGGGATCTAAAAACAAGCAGAAGTAGCTATTGTTGTATCTGACAAAGCAGATTTCAAGCAAATATTAACCAGAAGAGACAAAGAAAGTCACTACATGCTGGTAAAAGGAATAATCCAGCAAGAGGATATGATAGTAAATATATATGTCCCCAAATGTCATCTATTTGGAACGGAACATTAAAACCCAGACAAGCCCCAACACAATAACACTGGATGATTTCAACATACCCTTTTCACAAGCATGTCATCCAAACAAAATCAATAAAGATATTTATTTTCTTTCCTTTCCTTTTTTTTTTTTTTTTTTTAGGGAGAGGGACAGTGAGAGAGACAGAGAAAGAGAGAAACAATTTTATTTAGTTTTTCACATGGCCTTCGTTGCTCCAACACTTAGTTGTGTATGTGGTGCTGGGGTTTGAACCCAGGACCTTGTGCTTGCCAGGCAAGCACTAAAACCACTGAGCCACGGCTCCAGCCCCAATAAAGATATTTCTGACTTAAATAACACTATAAATCAAATGGACCAAATAGACACTTACAGAATATTTTACCCCAAAGCAGTTGAATTTACTTTCTTCTCAGAATCTCATTGCAACCTTTTCCAAAATAGAACATATTCTAGGTCACAATTTAAGTCTTAGCAAATGCAAAACATTTACATAATCCCATGTACCCTATGAGATCATAATGGAATGAAACTAGAAATCAACAGCAGAAAAAATAATAGGGACCACATAAACACACTGAGATTGAATGATACTCCTTAAAAATGAAGAATGGATCATAGAAGAAATGAAATGAGAGGAAAAAATCAAGAAATTCTTAGAAACAAATGAGAATAGAAATACAACATCAGAATTTCTGGGACAGTATGAAAGTTGTTCTAAAAGGAATACTTACAGCATTGAGTGCCTACATTAAATAGAGACCTCCCAAATAAGTAAGCTTATATTCCACTTCAAGGTCTTAGAAAATAAGGAAAAAACTAATTCCAAAATCAGTAGAAGACAGGAAATAATTGAGATCAGAGTTGAAATTCATGAAATTGAGAATAAAAAAATACACAGGATCAGTGCAATAAAGAGTTGGTTCTTCAAAGAGATAAATATGATTGATAAAACCTTAGTCAAACTAACCAAAATAAGAGAAGATGCAAAGAAACAAATATAGAGATGAAAAGGGAGACATCAGCACAGACACTTCCGAAGTCCAGAGACTCATTAGAAACTATTATGAAATTTTATACTCCAATAAACTGGAAAATCTAGAAGACTTTGACAAATTTCTAGACACATATCATCTACCCAAATTGAACCGGGAAGATACAGAAAAGCTAAACAGACCAATATCAAGTAATAAAATTGAAACAGCAACCAAAAGCCTTCCAGTAAAGAAAAGACCAGGACCAGACGATCCTCAGCTGAGTTCTATCAAACCTTTAAAGAATTAGCATCAGTCTTTATCATATTTTTGCATGAAATTGAAAAGGAGGGAAATCTCCCAAATATATTCTATCAAGCCAATATTACCGTAACACCAAAACTACACAAAGATACAACAGGGAAAGAAAACTACAGACCAATATCCCCGATGAACCTAGATGCAAAAATCCTTAATAAAATATTAGCAAACCACATGCAAAAGCACACCAAAAAGATAATACACCAGGATCAAGTGGGTTTGATCCCAAGGATGCAAGGTCGGTTCAGCATATGCAAATCAATAAATGTAATTCATCACTTAAATAGAATCAAGGGCAAGAATCACATGTTCATCTTAATAAATGCAGAACAGATCTTTGATAAAAATCCAGCACCCATTCATTTTAAAAACATTAGAGGGCAAAATGTTAATATTTACAAGGTACAGCTGCAAGATACTTCATAAGATATTTGAATAAGCTATGCTGCATACCTGTAGAAAAATGTAATTATTTAACCCCATCAAATATTTTGAAGGATAACAAGGGATGATAGGACGCGAGAAGGGGAAATGTTGGAACTGAGATAAAACAAGGTACATCCCAAGCATTTGTAAGTATACGGTACATACTATAGTCATATATATATACATATAAACTGTTTTTCATAGGCATAAGAATTATGTCACTGTTCTTGGGACTTTTAGGAACAATAGAAGACCCAGAAGAAAGGCAAGGGATTGGGGATGGGAGAAGGAAGGGAGAGGGGTGCAATGCGGGGGGAGATATTGAAAAAACTATATTGCTGATTTGTGTGCATCTCGGAATATGTGACAACTAATCCCATCATTATGTAAAAATATAATGCACTAGTAAAAAATTTTTTAAGAAGATAAAAAACCATTAGAGAAACCAGGGATAGAAGGAATTTACTCAATATTATAAATGTATGACAAACCCAAAGCCAACCTCCTACTGAATGGAGAAAACATTTCCTCTAAACTCAGAAATAAGACAAGGATGTCCACTCTCACCGGTCCTGTGCAGTGCAGTTCTTGAAACTCTATACAGAGCAAAGAGACAAGAGAAGGAAATTAAAGGAATACACATAAGAAAAGAAGTCAAGTTATTTCTTTTTCTGATGACATGATCCTATATGTAGAGGACCCAAAAAATTCTACCAGAAGTCTTCTAGAGCTGATAAACAAATTTAACAAAGTAGCAGTATACAAGATCAACATATATAAATCAATTGTTTTCCTAAACTCCAAAGTGTTTCTGCTGAGAAAGAAATCAATCCCATCCACAGTAACCTCAATAAAATAAAATAAAACATTTGGGAATCAATTTAATCAAGGAGATGAAAGATCTCTACTATGAAAATTATAGCACACTAAAGTAAAGGAAGAAGACCTTAGGAGGCAGAAAGATCTCCAACATCCTAGACATTCTCAGAAAGGCAGAATTAATATTGTCCAAAAGGCCATGCTACCAAAAGTGTTAAACAGATTCAATGTAATCCCCATCAAAATACCAAAGACATTCTTTACAGAGCTAGAAAAAAATAGTCCTAAAATTTCTTTGGAAGAATATAAGACCCAGAACAGCCAAAGCAATCCTGAGCAAGAGGAGCGATGCAGGAGGCATTGCAATACCAGATCTGAAACTGTAATACAGAGCCATAGTAACAAAATGGCAGGGTAGACTGTGAAAACCAACAGACTGTTAAAAAAAAACCAAAAAACCACAGAGACAAACCCCCGCAGTACAGTCATCTGATATGATACTCAACAAAGGTGCAAAAACTTTGTGTTGGAGAAAAATTCGCTTTTTTAACAAATGGTGCTGGAAAAACTGGATACCCCTATGCAGAAGAATGAAACTAGACCCCTACCTCTCACCCTGCACAAGTCAAATCAAAGTAGATAAAGTCGTAGGAATTAGACCAGAAGCTTTGAAACTGCTGGAAGAAAATGTAGAGTTACCCTCCAACATAGGCTCAGGCACTGACTTAGCCAACAAGACCCCTAAAGTTCAAGAAGTAAAACTGAGGATCAATAGTGGATGCCATCAAATTAAAAATCTGCACAGCGAAGGGAACCATTAGAAGTGTGGAGAGAGAACCCACAGAATGGAAGAAAAGCTTTGCCAGCTACTCTTCCAACAGGATTAATATCAAATATACAAAGAACTAAAAAAGCTTAACAGCAAAAAAACAAAAACAAAACCCAAATAACCCAATCAATAAATAGGCAAAAGAACTAAACAGACATTTCTCAAAGGAAGGAACAGAAATGCACAACAAATATGTGAAAAATATCCAATATTTCTAGCAATCGGGGAAATTCAAATCAAAACTACACTAAGATTTTATCTCACTCTGATCAGAATGGCAACTATCAAGAAAACAGAAAATGGGGCTGGAGTGGTGGCTCAGTGGTTACAGTACTTGCCTGGCATGTGCAAGGACGTGGGTTCAAACCCCAGCACCACATACACTACAAAGTGTTGGAGTAACAAAAGCCACATGAAAAACTAAAGAGAATTGATCCTCTCTTTCTCTTTCTCTCTTTAAACAAAACAAACAAACAAAAAAAGAATACAGATAATAACAAACACTGGAGAGGATTGCGGGGGAGGTACACTTATACATTGGTAGGACTGCAAATTAGTACAACCACTCTAGAAAAAGCAGCGTGGAGCTTCCTGAAAAAACTAAGAACAGAACCATCACATGACCCAGCTCTCCCACTCCTGGGTATTTATCCAAAATAACCGAAATCCGCGTACTATAATGATACAGCCACTTTAATGTTTATAGCAGTGCCACTCACAGTGGCCAGATTACCCAAGCAGCTCAGGTGCCCATTGAGAGAGGAAGGGATCAAGACAGAAGCTGAACTTCACTCAGCCCCAAAGAGCAACGGAACTGTGGCATCTGCTGGCCAATGGGTGGAACTGGAGGACAGCATGCTAAGGGAAGTAAGCCAGACTCCGGGACTCCAGGGTCAGATGTTCCCTCACATGTGGAAGAAGCTAGAGCGCCAGAGGGGAAGGGTGGGGGTAAGAGAGCCTTGATGGAGAGAAGAACAGTGGCGCAGAAGAAGGAGACTGAGCGGAGGGAGGAGGGGAAGGAGGAGAGGCGGGAAGGGGGAAGGAATCAACACAATCACATCATGCGCACATATACATACGCCACAGCGCCTTCTACCTTCACAGACAGAAATGAGTGAGAGGCAGATCCGCAGAGCAGGAGAACAAGAGCAGGGAGAACAAGAGCAGGGCAAGGCGGGGGCACCCAGGGCCGAAATGGAGTAAAATTCCATGCATGGGGGATTTTGTCAAAATAAATCCAATTATTATGTATGATGTTCTGATAAAAAGATACCGAATCACTATTTCCCACCTACCTAGCTTGATGACAGGCTGCTGGGAAGCCTCTACAACACAGGGGATTTCCATTTTCTCCCGGAGCCAGGAGCCTGGAGGTAAATAGTAGGCAATGAAAGGAGCTCTGGAATTTACCCCAGAGCCTCGCTGGCAGAACTAGCAAACACCCGCCGATGGTGTCCATCTCTTCAGTGCTACTCATGAAAGGGGAGGGCTGCCCGTCACCAGGAGAACTGGTTGAGTAAGCCAGGAGGAAGGTCCCCAAGGTACCATCAGAGCTGCCCCCAGACACCGGCAAGTGGAGAATGCAAAGCTCAGACCAATGGGTGGAGCACGCTACATTTTCTGTAAGAAAAAGAGGAACAATAAACACACATACACTACACACGCACACACATGCGCACACACGCACACACATGCATGCACACACATACCTAAATGCATGCACACATAATAGCAACATGTACACACACGTGCACACACAACACATGCACACATACACACATGTGCACACACATTCACACACACAGAGACACACACAACACACACATGCACACACACAAACACACATACACACACATGCACACTCTTGGGCTATATGTATTTTTTAAGCCATGGAAGGATAAACCAGAACTTGCTAATGCTATTTCCTAAGAGGAATAAGGAGACAGGCAAGGGGCTGGGACCCCTGTGAATGGGTTTGCAGACAGTTACTGTAAATGGCTCTAAGAGCACAGAACCCTCCGGGGGAGAGTGACTTCAGCTGCAGGCCACTGCCCTGGTGCACTGGGGCCGGCTCTGCTGCCTTGTACCAGGGTGCTAGAGTTGATTGTTAGATATTCAGGAATTCTGCAGGCTGCTGGTGAAGCGGTTGGTGGTTTGATGCTGGAGTACACGGGTGCCTTCCTTCCAGGACTTGCTCAGCCAGGGCCTGCACAAGGGACCTGGACTTTTCCCTGGGTGACCGGTTGCACCCCCACATCATCCAGATTTCTTTTCTTTTTGCTTTCCCTCCCTCCTTCCTTCCCTTCTTCCCATCCTTCCTTTTCTTTTCTTTTTTCTTTCTTTTGACAGGTCTTTGATAGTTTGCAAGTGATGAGCTAGCAAGCCAGCTTTCTAAAACCATTGCACGTCTTTGTCCATCTTATGAAACATCTGGGTTTTCTTTCTGTAGTCACACACAGCTCTACCTCATTCTTAGCCTTTCGTTATACAGATAATTTCATCCCTCCATTGATAACATCCTCCATGACCTGGCGTCTTCCCATGTGCTCCTGATCCAAAAGGAGGGACACTGCAGCCAGAGCAGCTGCAGGAAGCAATGCTCCACCAGGCCCCTGCAGCAGCCGTGCACCAGGGTTCATTTCAGTGATGCAGGAAACAATGTTCCGCCAGGCCCCTGCAGCAGCCAAGCACAAGGGTTCATTTCAGTGATGCAGGAAGCAATGCTCTGCCAGGCCCCTGCAGCAGCCAAGCACCAGGTTTCATTTCAGTGATGCAGGAAGCAATGCTCCGCCAGGCCCCTGCAGCAGTCAAGCACCAGGGTTCATTTAATGATGCAGGAGCACAGGGTTCAAGTTGAGATTGACACCTGGAGTCCTGAAGGAGGCCCTGTCAAAATGGGACATGGGGGTGCTGGAGCAGTGGCTCAGAGGCTAGGACGCTTGCCTAGCATGTGTGAGTACCCAGGTTCGAACCCCAGCACCACGTACACAACAAAGTGTCAGGGCAACAAAAGTGGCAAAAAAAAAAATTAAATAAAATGATTCTTTCTCTCACTGTCCCTCTCTCTTTAATTTTTTCCCCAGGGCTGAGGACCGAACTCGGGGCCTTGTGCATGCTAGGCAAGCGCTCTGCCACTGAGCTAAATCCCCAACCCCCTCTTTAATTTTTTTTTAATGGGATGTGGGTAGAGCAGGTCATAAGTAGTGTCCTGGCTACCTCCAGCTCCGAGTGAGGACACAGACCCACCCAGCGGTCATTTCCTGTGTCTGTAAAAATATAATCAGCACGGATGTGTCCGGGGGCTGCTGCAGCCCCAGCTTCATCCGCAGGCTTTGGGGACCATGGAGGGGATGCCCCTCAGGTGCTGCCCTCGCTACACCTGAGCCCAGAAGGTGATGGAAAAGCAGCTGCAGCGGAGAGGAAATGAGAGCTCAGTGCCCTTCCTGCCTGCGAGTGCTGCCCTGGGACATCTCCATTTCATTCACCAGTCTGGCTCCTGCAAAAATCAAACAGACCCTGTGGGACAACAAAGGACAATTACCAACACAAAGGAGTGACCCAGTTGCAGCTGCTGTCCCGTATCTATCACTGCAGTGTGACCCAGCATTCAGGACACAGTAAGCAACAGTTAACTTGCATGCCTGTCAGCGAAGAGGGTCATCGAGAGCTCACTCAAATCATATAAAGGTATGCAGGAGAGCTTTTCCCCGTCCTCTGACATGAACGAATCGGAAGAGACCTGGGCCATCAGGACGGGTGCAGAGCATCCCGTGGGGCCATACATCAGTGACTTCGCAACATCTGATCCTAATGAGCAGGAAGTGGCTGGCGAATTGGAGGCCTGGGTGAGACGCGTGCAACCAGGGAGCTGGAGGACCGCCTGGAAATTCTGCTGCAGAGGACAATTTGGAGAGTCCAGTACGGTGGGGCACGCTGAGATCTCCCCTGCAACAGAGGACGAATCGCTGTATCTCGGCATGGAGAAGGAGGAGCAATGTCTGCGTTCTCGAGGTAACGCGGGTCCCACATCCAGAGGTGCTGCCTGTCACCCACAGAAGGGGCCCTTGGCAGGTGCAGGTTCCCAGCTGTGCCACTGGCAGTGTCTGGCAGGAAATGACGCCATGCAGGTCAGCAGTACAATCCAGGTGGAGGACAGCAGCTCAGGGCTTCCAGTTTTCCGAGCAAGGCCAGGCTTCCCACAGTGGGGGTGATATGCCTTTCAAACAGCAGCCATTGGGGCACAAGTGGGCACTGGGCACAGGCCACCTGGTGACTGTGCAGCTGTCCTCAGCTGGTGGCATCAGATTTCCTGTAAGAAGAAGCACCAACAAGACCAGGAACACACACAAGGTGTGAGCTAAACAGGAGCTCAGACCCCAGAATGCCCACCATCGTGCCAGCCCTCGGCTCCCTGTGGCCACATGGAGGGCCTGTTGCAAGCAGATGTGGAGGAGGGGAGCAGCTGGCTCATGAATTGTAGACCTGGCAGGCAGTGCTGCCCTCGGAAGGGGTGGAGCCTCCAGTAGGCGTGGCTCTGGAGGCACAGAAGGCACACCTGGGGAGGGCAGGTGAGACAGATCCAAAGTGGCAAATGGCTTGGTCAGATTTCCAGGGCGTGGAAGGAGAAGTGTGGGAGGATTTGGGGCTGGCCCGTCTTGGGGAGCAGCATGTGGATGACCATGTGGGAGTGGGTCCAAGGAGCGGAGAGCTTTGTGTCACCTCTCAGAGAAGCCCCCCACGGAGGCAGCATAAGGAAGCAACTGGCAGAGACCAAGGCCTCTCATCAGCACGTGGGAGCATACATGGACGGCACATGGGGTGGCGGGGACGGTGCACCAGCTCAGCACTACCGGCCTCTGCTCCCAAGACTGATGGGGCTGCAGCTCTCGCTGCTGTGGCTGAACGTCCAACTGCTAGAAGCAGACAGAAGCCTGTTATGGTTTGGATGCAACGTGTCCCCCAAAAGTTCAAGTGTAAGACAATGCAAGAAGGTTGAGAGGTGAAGTGATGGGGTTAGCCTTCACCCAATCAGTGCACTGAGCCCCTGCCAAGTATCAACCGGGGTGGGGGCAGGAAGGCTATGGCTGTAGCAGGTCACTGTGCGGCATGCCTGTGGGGCATATATTTTGTTCTTGTAAGGGGAGTCTCTCTGCTTCCTGATTACCAAGTCCTGAGCTGCTTCCCTCCCCCACGCCCTTCCACCATGATGTTCTGCCTGGCTCGGGCCCAGAGCCATGGAGTTGGCCATCCACGGACTGTGACCTCAGAAGCCGAGAGCCCACATAAACTTTTCCTCCTTATTGTTCTGGTCAGGTCTTTCAGGCACAGTGGATAGAACAAGCTGATAGAACAAGCACTGAGTCCTGGATGAACTCAGCGCCATGAGGAGACCAAGCAGTCACCTGGGACAAGTTGTCTACGTTGGGCCCTGGACAGGGCAGTAGTATACTTGGCAAAGTAGACGGCAGGCTGGCTGACCCTTTGGGTGACATCAGCCAATGATGGACTAGAAGCGGCAGGTGTGCTGGAGGCCTGCACAAGCAGAGTCCCGGCTACAGACTAAAGCACACCAAAAACACAGACCTCCCACGTGTCAGACGCATGCATGCGTGTAAGAACATGTGATATGTAACACATCGTGGATTTTATTTGCACATGGGTATCTCCAACTGGAAATCTTTGGAAGTTACTTGGGTATGAAAAATTATTCTGGAAACTGATAAAAAGAACAGAATAAATCCTGGGTCTGGCCTTTCCTGCAGCTTTCTAAGGCTAAGCAGATAAGGCAATGAATCCAGGTCTTTCCTCATGGAGAAATCTCAGCTCATAAACGCAGGCCCACAGACCTACAGTGCCCAGCGTCACCACAGAGCCCAGCCACGAGTCCTACTGACTGCAGAGAGCTGGCTGGGAAGGTGACAGGGAGAGGCTGACACCTGAACCCCAGGACCAGCTTGAAGGTCCCTGAGAGCACCGGAGCAACGGGAAGCACTGGGCACCTCCTGGAAGGTTCTTGCCCGAGGGGTCGAACCTGCATCTCAGTGGATTTGTAGATCGTCCCTCATTCTACAGAAAACAGAGACAGTAGAGGAATATTTTACACAACCCCAAAGGCAAATCCAGAATGCAACACCTCAGGACAAAGAGCTCCATTTCTTCAATAAGTAAATGGCACCAAAGGAGCGATGTGCACACATGGAAAGGGATTTAACCTCACTTGGACTATGATTTAGGTAAGTCAGTAATTTAGCCGTCATTTTTTTTATGAGCAGAATCAGGTGAGCAGGTGCTGGGAGCTCCGTTCACAGTTGCACACGGTACAGCTGTAGCTGCTCACGGAATCCACACCGCATCAGGACCTCAGCAGGCGTCCGTCCACAGGACCTTCATAATGTGCTTATGCGTGGTCGCCCATTTCAAAAAACCTCTTGGCTTGCTTTCCATGTCCACACATAAGCTCTAAAAGAGAGAGAGAGGGAGAGTGAGAGAGATAGAAAGAGTCAATTTGATTTAGTTTTTCACGTGGCTTTCGTTGCTCCTACACTTCATTGCAAACATGGTCCTGGGGTTTGAACCTGGGTCCTCATGCATGCCAGCCAAGCACTGTACCAGCTGAGCCACTGCACCAGCCCCTATCTCATTCTTTCAGATGCCTGTATGGTATTTTATTTTACAGATTTGCCAAAATAATACCATTCTCTCTCTCTCTCTTTCACTTTCTCACTCCCTTTCTCTTGAGAGAGAGAATCAATTTTATTTATTTTTCCATCTGTCCTTTGTTGCTCTGACACTTCTTTGCATATGTGGTGCTGGGATTCGAACCCAGGTTCTTGAGCATGCCAGACAAGCACTGTAACTGCTCCCCAGGCACAGTTCCTTGTGCCCTGGTCAGCTGATGGTGTTTTCCGTGTCCCTCCGTCTTAGATGGTGCAATCATTGACCTCAGGTGCTCTAGGAGAGGCTGGCAGCATCTCTCGCCACTCACCCTGACTGCAAATGTTTGACAACTGCGGTCACCAGTCACCAAGTCTGGCAACACAAGCCCTTCCGAGGGTGAAGTGATAATGATGGAGCCCATGGACCAGCCTCCCTCAGCATCTGAATTGTCCCTTGTAGTAATGAGGTGACGATTGAGTGACAAGCCAGCAGATACAGCAGAATGCCTCTCCAGGGACAGTACTTGGTAACACATACCCAGCCACACCCAGGGGCATCACTGTCTGGTCCACTGAATTTGAGGACGCTGGAGAAGAGAGGACAATGCTGCCACTTGAGTGGGTGGCCCTGAGAGGGGCTCCCTTGTCCTGTCTCCTCCCCAGGGGTAACAGGGCTGACCTGAAACAGAATGCTGCTTTTTGGTATCTCCCCTAACCTGTTCTGTCCATCTCAGGTGAAGGAGCCATTGCCTAGCAACCGGAGGAGGGCAATGACATCCTTTGAATATTCTGTTCCCACCAGGTGACACTTCGTTGATTATTAGCACACAGACAGGGAGGTGGCAACCACCTTAAAGGAAAACAAAGCCACGTGAGATGAGGGGGCTTCTAGGGTGGCTTTGGGAAGGGGTCTGGCTCACACCAGAGTTTTCTGTCCTCAGAAAGAAGCTTCTTCCTGAACCCCCAGGTTCCTTGGTCAAGGAGACAATAGGTGCTTCGAGACATGAGCCCTGACACTTTCTCATCTGTAAAATCGCAGCGTAAACGCAGTGCTTAGGGCCCACCTCCCTGGACACTTGGCGTCTTCAGACTTTGCAAGTGTGTTAAGCCACTGCCAAATAATGTCACATAGGCAGCCATGGTATAGCACCCAAGGCCTCCGTGCCCTTCTGTTCAGAATGTGTTACTAACTCACACCGTAGCTCAGAGTTACTGTTGATGTGGCAGCAGAAAGACTCAGAAAGCCACTTCTGTCCCCAGGTAAGTAATCCTCGATGGGCTCCTGCTTCCCGGGGAGTGGGAGAGGGAGCCGGGACCGTGTGCCCTAAGGAAGCTCAGGGGCACTCCTCTCCTCCTGTGCTCACACGAAACAGATCTGGGATGCTGTTCAAGAGCGCCTGGTTCTGGAAGGCAGAGCCGCCTCATTGGGCACCACAGGGCAACCGGCAAGGAGCCTCTGAAACAGGCGAAGGGAGAGCAGCCGCCACGTCCCCACCTCTCGAGGAGCACCGTAAGATGCTGGTGCATTTCCTGGGGTGTGTGGCCAGGCCTCCTATTCTTTTGATAAAATTGTGGCCGTGTTGAATGCGTGGCTTGCGGGCTGCTTTTCCCACATATCAGTTTCGTTCCTGGGGCAGACCTGTTAGCTAAATGAGTTGCACTGGTGGCAGTGACAAGGGAGGGAAAGAAGGACCTTCTCACCCACTGCAGGGGCCATGGCTGCTGGCCACAACAAGGACAGTTGATAAGAGAACAGCAAGGGTTTTCATGGCCGGAGCTTTCAGAAGTGCAGACCCAGAGACCTGGCAGAACCGTCATTTCTGCTTCCTGGCATGGGGATTAGACCCAGGGATTGGACCCAGGGGCGCTCTACCACTGAGCTACTTCCCAGGCCTTTTTCCTTTTTAGTTTGATACAAGGCCTCACTAAGTTGCCAAGGCTGGCTTTGAACTTGCGATTCTCCTGCCTCTGCCTCCCAAGACCCTGGGATTACAGGGGTGTGCCAGTGCGCCTGGTTTATGCTTAGGTCTGATGGCAGGTGGGCAGCCATGCAGAAGCACAGTGGACAGGGTATGAGCTCACAGGGTGAAGTCGGGGAGCTAGGCAAGGCCTGTGGGCGCAGACGACTCTGTTTCTGTGTTCCTTCCCAGGAGGTTGCGAGCAGGAATTGCCACTGTTTGGGTCTCTGGGAAGAAGGGAGTAAGAAGGTCAGAGAGTTGACCCCAAATGTTGGGTCATTTTTTCCTCTCGGAATTACCAACCAATAGCAAATCCATGCGTGAACTGAGCAGCAAAGTAGGCTTCCATTCCTGCCAGATGCAGAAACGGGAAGATTCTGCGATTCAGCTTGAGTCCCCTGAGGGTGGGGAGGGGCAGGGGCGG